>QRFJ01000289.1:928242-936237 GCA_006176705.1 Cocos nucifera
TTTGGGGTGGTGTGGGTTGGTTCTGGTTAGGGAAAGAGAGCAGCAGAGGGATATTTATTAATTTTTATAGTGCTAATGACTGCCATGTGTTGGTAAGTGCTGGTTGTAAGAGTGTATGGCTGGGCCTCCCTTCTCATTGTCTGTTCCAAGTATTGGTGATGAGGGATTGTGCCTTGTCTATAATCGCGAGTAATTGATTTTGAAAATATGGTCTCTAATGTTTATCTATGTTCTACCGATATCATGCCCTTATTTTTTACAACTTCATAGTAAAAATTCTAGCAGTAGGATAGATCGGCATGTAATATTCTAGCCACACATTGATTCGGTTTACTTTTCTGGATTGTTAGTTCTCTTGTTTGGTGGGAGCTTGATTTGAACTAAATTGTTCCACAAACATTCAGGAGTAGATACTATTTCATGGAAGGCAGCACATATTGGTTTGCAGGATCAAATATATGCTTATATACATGAGCATGGCATTGCAACCATGAATTTGAGTAGATAACTTGGTTAATTGTTCCTACTGGTGGTTAAGCTGGCAATTAGTAGGTTTGGTTTTTTATAAAGGCCTACCTCATTTGTCGTTCATATTTATCTTTGCTCCAATTAAGATGAAGCAGTGCCTATTAGTTAAATTAGATGATATCATGTAAGGTACTTTGTGAAATATCTATCATCATATCATGCAGGTCTTCTGTTACAACTACTTAGATGGTGGCTATCATGTTCCATATGCACATGGATATCATGTAAGCTTGACTCCTACTCTACCCTTGTATGGACATTTCTTTTCATATCTGTTACATATTCTCTATGCATCGTTCTTGCTATAAATTTTGAACCTAGCATTGTAATATTGTAGTGAAATATCATCGTCCTGTTTTTTCAATCCATGTTTTTATTGTTTCTGAATCCTGAATGTTATGATGGGGAAACATGCACATTTTATGTAAGATTTGGATTTCTTTCCTAACCATGCTATTTATCTTGCTTTGAAGTCGTACTTGGGTTCCACCTTCCTCCCAAATTATGTGGATCCATATTTCACCACCAGCTTTGCTACCATATTACATATCCGATCATAAGTATATTAAAGTGATCTCATGCCTCTTAACATATTTTTTTTCCTTACTTTTCTTCATTGCATTTTCGTGAAATGGAAGCTACATTACCTTTCTGGGACAAGATTTTCTTTTTCATTCTTTTGTATGCTGCCATGTAGATTTTTAAGAAGGTAAGTATTCAAAGATGTGAAGGTGCTTCTGTAGATGAAGATGGCTTCGATAGGCTAGGATCAAAAGCAGTGTATGCTTTCATTTATCCAAACTTCATGGTCAACATGTGTGCTATTATTCAGTCCATAATTTCTCCTAATGAGGGTCTGATGTTTATTCGATATGGTAACTGATAGCTCAGGGATTTGAGTTTTTCCAATGTTTACAGGTATGGTCCATGGATGGACACCGATCTAGTCGTCCCATTGGGCTTAACAAAATGTCAAGTGATTTTTGATTACTTTCTTGATTATTCACTGTTTGTAAGTAGTCGTCATTATTTTTCAATTGTAAGCACATATTTATGGTTGCTGTAGATGGTGTTGAGTCGATGTACTAAATTATTCAGGATGACAAGGTGTTCATTGAGAGAAGTTTAAAAGGCAGTGAAAGAGTACCAGTAAATAAGCACAATCCACCTTTGATATTATCTAGTCTAAAAGTTGCCAATTGCATAACACCATTTTGGCATCTAATAAAAAGTGAGCAATTTGATTTGCAGATGGAAGATATTGCACTGGGTGAAGTAGTCAGAGGGGCCTAGAATCACCAGCTTATTGTAGTGACAGGTATGCACCATCCGTCGAGATGGCCATGCACCACTTCCATTATCTTCTGCATGCCTGTCTTAATGATCTCTGATTATATCATGTACTCCTCCATAATACCTGCAAAGCTGTTGTACCACCTTACCTTGCCTGATTGATGGTCAGAGTAGATTATTGGAGCACTCTTTTCTATACCGTTGAAGGATATGCATAAAATGAAGACCTAATACAAGCTTGTTAATAGGCTTATTTATGAAAATTTGCTCTTGTGTTGTATGCTGTTGGCCTTGAAGCAGTAGCAGTATTTGTTGATTATTAAAATTCGGGCAAAGTCCTCATCAGCTTGTCAGTTTTCTTTCCATGAACTGTGTTTAAATATGTAAAAATTATTAGATTTAACTCCATAATGTGGCTTAATTATCACTTAGTCAGGTTTAACTCATTGGGTTAAGTACTGAATCAATTATGGTGAGCTCAATTAATTAAAGAGTTCTATTTCTGATAAGACTTAGACTGAAATTTTTACTTTAATCAGGATTAAGTCTTTTGATGGGATAAGACAAGTGCGGGTATAAATAGATATGACATGGTTTCTTTTCTTCAACTCTCATGAGGGCGTGATGATTTTCATCAATCATCCGCATAAAGATGGAGGGTGAGAAAAGAGAAGACCAGTTGCTTGCGGAAGATAAATCTGATACTCTACGGACTACGTGATCATCATGTTGGTGAGATGATGGTGCGAGATATGTTTTATTTTATTTTTGCATGAATATTGGAGCATGATCTAGGCATAAAAGTTTAAATTATCTAACATATGATATCAGAGCCAAGGATCCATGCTTCGAATTCATATAATTTTTTTTTTGATAAATTTTAATTTATTTTTAAAATTAAAATCAAAATTTTATATTTTTAGAATTAATTAAAGTTTAGAAAATTAAATTATATTTTCTTAATTTTTTAAAATTAAAAAAAAATATAAAAAAGTTGGAGTTCGCCGTCCCGGCCGATCAATGCCATTCGGCGAATGGGGCAGTAGCCACGGCTGCTGCCATGCCAGTGGTAGGTCGGAGCTATGGCCGCCACTGCCTCGCAGTGGTGATGGTGGCTATCCATGCTGCCTACCACTTGTGCAGCCACAGGAGCCATGGTGTAGGAAGGCAGTGGGATGGATATGGTGCAGAAGGGGGCGGGAGTCGACGACGGCCCCGAATCGGGCCGGGGGAAGATGGTTGAGACGATGGTGTTCTGTGCAACGTCCGTAGAAACTGCAGCTTCTACTGCCATAGTTCAAGAAGCGGGTTTTCCTGCTGACCTTTGGCAAGAGGGGCGGTCCACCATCTTCCCTTCTGCCCTCTCTGGCGGTCGGGAAGCAAGGGGCGGCCATTCGGCTACCCGTCCGATGCAAGCAGTGAAGGAAAATTCTGATTTTTTGGTCCAGGTTCGTTCAGGTCTGATCAAATCAAGAGATATATTTCAAAAATTTTTCTCTTGATTCCAATTAGATCTTGATATGTTTCAGATCTGATTATTATTATTTTGGAAATCAAAATAAAATCAGATAAATTAAATTAGATTTAACTTACCTTGATATGGGTAATCCTATTATCCGTTGATGATCCTGTATGCAGCGGAAGGTTCTGGATCTAGCCACGTAAGTGCCTGACCTCTACCGGTATCCACTCGGGCTGGATCTGGAGATCCTCTTCTTCTCTATCACGTCTCCAAAAATCAGATCTGGATCTGATCTGGAGGATCTTCAAAACTCCTTTTGAAGATCAGCAGTCGTCCTTTGCAGCAGCGCAGCCTTCTAGCTTTCAGTCGCCTTTCTTTGATCTGGATTGCACCAACCAAAAATCCAAAACTCCTTTTGGATGTGGAGAGGAGAGGGGAGAAGGTGGTTTGGCATGGAGAAAGAGGGGAGAGGCAGCCTTGGGGCGTGGGGAATTATGATTCATTCATCTATAATTTGAGTTGGGCGCAGGGTCTTATTTATAGACTAAGCTTGTGATCCAACTCCTCTTCTTCCCAACCAATCACAACTCTTTTGTGAAATCAGATCTAAATCTGATTGGTGGGAATAGAGTCCCCTGGATTCCTCCTTAGAGGGCGCCTAAGACCAGTCAAAGTTGGTTCTTAGGAGAACTCTAATTGGAATCCAAAAAGGAGATGGAGTCCCTGTCCAACAGGGACTCCTAGGCGCCTCCAACTTGGGCACACGCCAAGGGTGGCGTGCGCCCTCTTCCTTGCCAGGTTCTGGCAGGGGGACAGGCCCCCACCAGCTCTCCAATAGGTGCGTGACATGTGGTCAAAAGTCAAAGTGTCAATGGTCAACATTTGACCAGTCAAAGGTAGACTTTTGACCAAAGTCAAAGAACAAGAAATGGCAGGTGACCAAAAATGGCAGGTAATGTCTTACAAAATAAGACAACCTTTTTTGACTTGGACAACCTCCAGTCAGACCATATGAAGGCCTCTGATTGAGCACAAACTCCTTTGGCTCAGTCAGGACAACTTATTTATGATAGTAAAAGAAGAACGTTAGGTTCAATCGAGTGCTAGCACGATTTTCTTGAACCTAATTGAATCTCATTCAGATCAATTGAACTAGATCAGTTCAATTGATGATCACCAGATTCAAACCCTTGTTTGTGTGACCCAGTTAGGTTCAGTTCTGTATGGTAATGGGATATGTCATGATCTCTATCATCGACATCATCGAAACTCCTTTCGATGGATCAGAACTCTTCTGATTCGAACAGCTAGAATGATCGATCATCTAAATCATTCTAATTGCTCCCAAAATCCACCAGTGACACCTAGCAGTATATGGTGGCAACCCATCAGAGCTGAATGCGAACCTCTTGGTGCAGCTACCTGTGTGATTAAGTTCTTCTATCTTGAGCCCCGATCAGATTAGGGTTAAGGTGAACTCGTCAAACCCTAGTCTCTGTCATATGATGTAATCATTCGATTTCGAGTCCAATGTGAAAATCTAAATAGAAACTCTTTCTATTATTTCACTCTGCCATGGCCATGGGAACTTTCTGGACTTGATTCTCATGATCATCATAGGGCTGCTCCTCTACCACCGAGGTAGATAGATTCCATCTTGATGCTATCCAGTTCCTACAATGAACATGCTATAGCCAACATACACCTCAGGGTTCCATATGGCTAGGAGATCGAGTAATGGTGTAGTCAAACTATAACACCCTCAAGGTGAACTGCCGATGCACCTCAGGTCAAAGAACCAGACACACTACTGCAGCATCGAGTCAGTCATTGACGAGAAGGTAGACTTCCTAATGACTACTCGAGGTGGTCACGCTCAGTGCCCTCGTTCTCTAACGAGTACCTGTACTCTCGCTCCGGTGTCTCCACACCGTAGACTCAAGACTCATCTACTAAAGAGAAGCGATTGTACACCAACCTTCCGGATCAATCACCATCCTCGTGATGATCCTATGGTCGGGAGCATTTTATGAGTTAATAATGATTATTCATGTCTTAAATTTTCAACTCTTGAAAATATGAATTATCATTACCATTAACTCAAAGGATGTATCACAGACACTAAATACACATATGTGATAGAAAATAACCCATTTTATTGATATTAGTCAAAATTATAATTTTGCCCCTAGAAGTGTATTACAAGTGTCAGCCAATTCTGGCTTCTAGGGCACATATATCTAACAATCTCCCACTTATCCTAAAGCCAATTGGCTACAAGTCTAAGTCCCATCTTCTCAAGGTGGGCTTCGATCTTCTGCTGGCCCAACGACTTTGTAAGTGGGTCTGCCACATTATCTGTGGAGTTGACTCTCTTGACCTCAACGTAACCTTTCTCAAGGTAATCGCGGATGAGATGTATCACCGTTTGCTTGGAACTCTTCCAACTGACAGCACCACCATTGCACACAAACAGACTCCAGATGTCGACTTTCGATCATCTATATCGGACATGAAAGTCCGAGTCTGTGTATCCCTGGACTTGGAGTTCTCCATTACCAAAGACCAACATCATATCCTTAGTTCTTCTTAAGTACTTAAGGATACATTTCACAGAAGTCCAATGTTCTTCACCTGGATTTGACTGATATCTGCTTGTGACACTCACAGCATGGGCTATATCAGGTCGTGTACATAGCATGGCATACATGAGGCTCCCTATTGCAGAAGCATAAGGGATCTTGCTCATGCGTTCTATTTCCTCAGGTGTGCTGGGGCACATCTTCTTGGAAAGATGAATACCATGTCTGAAGGGTATTAATCCCCTCTTAGAGTTTTCCATACTAAACCTTTTTAGTACTTCCTCTATGTACATCTTCTGTGAAAGTCCTAGCATCCTATTCGGTCTATCCCTATAGACCTTAATTCCTAGAATAAAGGATGCTTCGCCTAGGTCTTTCATGGAGAATTCCTTGGACAACCACATCTTGACTGATGTCAACATGGAATATCATTCCCAATAAGGAGGATGTCATCCACGTACAATACGAGGAAGACAACAGCGCTCCCACTGACCCTTTTGAAAACACATGGTTCCTCTTCATTTTTGATGAAACCAAACTTTTTGATCACATCATTGAAACGAGTGTTCCGTGAATGCCAAAACGACCTAGGGAATATCCAAACGATAGATATTCTATGGCCACTTGAGATTAGGTCATATAGCGAGAAGATAGGATAACAATTGGAGAAAAATGGACCTATTGATCATTGAACTTCCGAGTCATATCCAACTTTGAATCCTTGCTAAGGCAAAATGACAAACTCCCTTTGTATGCATGGGAGAGGCACAGATCATCCTTCCCTAGTAAACAGATTGTGGTGCGGTCATTTGATGTGCGGCTAGAGCAAATTTGTCTACTTCATTACCTTTACCGAGATCTTCTAGGTGTGGATATGTGTATCTATGAGAACAAGTCTAAAGTTTGAAAAGTTCAAAGAATTAGACATGAAGTAAAAAAATAAATTGGAAAATCGCATTAAGGTTCTCGATCAGACAAGGAGGTGAAATATTTAGCCGGGAATTCTAGACTATCTAAGAAAAATGGCATAGTCTCTTAAATGGACTCCATCGGAAATCACCAACTCAATGGATTTCAGAATGGAGAAATCGAACCTATTAAATATGGTTCGAGTCCATGATGACGCTTCAAAACTTCCTGATTTTCTTGAGACACTCATTGTTAACTTCAATTTATCTACTGAATAGGTTCCCTCTAAAAACGTTCCTCCACACCGTATAAGATATGGCATAGTAGAAACCAAGTCTGAGTCATATCAGAATTTGGCATTGTCCGACCACATCAAAAAAGAAACAAGCGGACCAAGTTTAGAGTTTAGTCCTTTAGAGTTTCGATTCATATGAATCCTAAATCCATTAGGATACTATTTCTACATTCCAAAAGAACCAAATTGATTGTGAGTCCACATGTCATTTTCTTGAAAAATAGTTATTCAAGATAGCGGCATTGAAAAATGCAGATAAAGCTGAGAAAAGTTCACAAGTACAACGAGCTAAGGACCGAAATTGGAACCAATCAGGTTGAGCCAATAAAGAACACTACCTCCTCCACCTCATATAATCGGTAAAATTTCCGCTCCCCTTAGAGATACTTAGGTATTATTTCAGAGAAAGTAGAGGAAATGGTTCCTCGTAGGCATGTCTCATGGTGATGATCCAAAACCTCAATGAGGCGATATCAGATAATCGACTCGGAAAATGGCTAGAGGCAATGCAGTCAGAAATTGACTCTGATCACCAAATCAAGTCTGGACCTTAAGAAGATCCACAAAGGTATAGTAACCTATTGGGTGTAAATGGATCTTCAAGAGAAAGATTGGCGGTACATGATGGAATGTGGAACATTCAAGGCTAGACTAGTTTGCAAAAGATTATAGAGTCACATGTGAAGGATTGACTATCAGATATCTTTTTCCTCCAGTTGGTACTAAATCCATCGCAACATTGCTTGCCGTTGCAGTCTATTCGATTACGAAATTATGACAAATGGACGTAAAACGCAAATTCTTAAACGGATATCTTGAGGAAAATATCTATAATGGAACAGCCGCTAGGTTTCACATCCAGGATACTATCACAAGGTTTGCATAGCAGCAAAAATTCATAATATGGACTTAAGAAGATCTCGATT
>QRFJ01000289.1:936247-993431 GCA_006176705.1 Cocos nucifera
CTGGTCTTTAGTATTTCTCAAATACTTCAGGATGGTTTTAACAACCTTCCAGTGGTTCTCTACTGGATCAGATTGGTATTTACTCACTATCCTAAGTGAGTATGCTACATCTGATAGTGTACATATCATGGCGTACATTATAGAACTTATTGCCGAAGCATATGGTATTCTATTTATATGCTCTCTTTCTAGAGGTGTTATTAGACAATCCCTCTTTGAAAGAGAAATTTCATGGCCTATCGATAGATAGTATTTCTTGAAATTCTCCATACTGAACCATTTCAGCATAGTATCAATGTACGTAGACTGGGACAATCCAAGCAATCTTTTAGATCTATCTCTATAGATCTTCATTCCTAGGATGTAGAAAGCTTTCCCAGATCTTTCATGGAGAACTATGATGAAAGCTAGATCTTTATTCCTTGTAATATAGGGACGTCATTCTTGATTAAGAGAATGTCATCCACATACGATACTAGGAGTACTATTGCTGAACCATTAGCCTACTTGTATATGCAGGGCTTCTCTTCATTCTTAACGAAGCCATACGTTTTGATTGTTCTATTAAATCTTATGTTCTAGCTTCGAGATGCATGCTTCAGTTCATAAATGAACCTTTGAAGCCTACACATCTTAGACTCATCT
Source organism: Cocos nucifera (assembly GCA_006176705.1). NCBI lineage: Eukaryota > Viridiplantae > Streptophyta > Magnoliopsida > Arecales > Arecaceae > Cocos > Cocos nucifera. Next base: position 936,893 of record QRFJ01000289.1, read on the forward strand.
ATAGATATGAATTCTTCTGGCTGTATCATATACACCTCTTTATCTAGCTCTTCATTTAGAAAAATTATTTTCACATCCATCTGCCAGATTTCATAGTCCAGATAGATAGCAATGGCAAGCATAATCTAAATGAATTTGATCATTGCTATAGAAGAGAACGTTTTATCATAGTCAATACCATAACATTGATGATACCTCTTGGCAACCAGACGGACTTTATAGATCTTCATCTTTTTATCTGCGCCCCTTTTTCTTTTGAAGATCCACCTACACCCTATGGGTTTTATCCCTTTGGATGGGTCAACCAATGTTCATACATCGTTGACCTTTATGGATTTCATTTTGGATTTCATGGTCTCAAGTCATTTCTTAGAGTCAGATCTCTACATTGCATCCATATAAGTGATCGGATCATGATCGTTCTCATCGAGTTCAATAGGATCCCCATCTCGAACCAAAAAATCGTAGTATCTGTCTGGTTGACGTGGTACTCTACCGGATCGCCTTAAGGATGCATCTAGGATGGGTCTTAGTCTGATCTAATCAGATTCAGCTCAGGTTCAACAATTTAAGTCTGTTCTTCCACCTCCCATATTTCATCAAGTTCAATCTTAGAGGCATTAGTTCCTTCATAAAGGAACTTCTTTTCTAAAAAAGATTGCCTTAAGGTTGACAAACATTTTTTGCTCATCAGCAAGGTAGAAGTAATATCCTTTGGTTTCTTTTGAATAACCTATAAAACTACACTTATCTGACCTAGGTCCAAGCTTGTCTGTCATCAAATGTTTGACATAAGTTGGACACCCCCAAACCTTAAAGTGTTAGAGCATTGGCTTACGTCCTGTCCATATCTCATATGGTATTTTATTAACAGATTTATTCGAAATTCTATTTAGAATATAACAAGCTGACTCCAGCGCATATCCCCATAGGAATATCAGCAAACCAGCAAATCCCATCAAGGATCGAATTAACTATGTCCAACAGGATCCGATTTCTCCTTTCAGACACATCATTATGTTGTGGTGTTTCAAAAGGGGTCTATTGGAAGAGAATCCAATTCTCTCTAAGATATGTCAGAAACTCATTGGAAAGGTACTCACCTTCTCGGTCAGATCGAAGAGTTTTAATATTCTTCCCAGTTTGCTTCTCTACCTCATTTTAGAATAGTTTGAACATTTCAAATAACTCTAACTTATGCTTCATTAAATAGACGTACCTATACCTAGATAGGTCGTCTGTGAAGATTATGAAGTAGAAGTATCCACCTCTGGCATTTGAACTCATGGGTCCACATATATCTGAATGTACTAGACTCAGGAGTTTAGTGGTTCGTTCATTTTTTTCAGTAAAAGGTTACTTGGTCATCTTACCAAGAAGACAGAACTCATAGGTCGGAAGTGATTCACAATCATTAATCTCAAGAATTTCTTCTTGAGCAAATATGTTTATTCTGTTCTTATTAATATGATCCAGTCTACAGTGCCAAAGGTAGACTTTAGATATATCACTAATTCTAGGGCATTTATCAGAGGATTGAACCATGTTAACAGGAATAGTTAATAAATAAATAGCGTTATTCAATTGTTCAATAAAACTTATAACACCATTCAAAATGATATTACAAAATTTTTCTTTTATTGATATTTCATAACCATTCATGATCAAAAGGCGTACAAAAATAACATTCAATAAGAAAGTTGGACAAGAATGACATTCATTAAGAATAACTTTATTTGAATTAATTACAAGGTTCATGTTTCCTAAAGCTAGAATTGGAACCGATCTTCCATCTCTAATGTTCAGGAACCTTTCATCTTGATCAAATTTCCTACTGATCTGCAAGCCCTGCATATAATTACAAATATGATAAGGACTTCTAGTATTTAATATCCAGGCAGTAGAATCAAATAAGAAAAAACTATAAGATGTTATTATATAATTATCTTGCCCAGCAACCACTTGCTTCTTCCTCTGCCTGTTCGGATCCTGGGAGGCAATGTACAGAGGATAGTTTCTCTTCCAGTATTCCTGCTTCTTGCAGAAGAAGCATTCCATCTGGCTTTGGTCGGACTTGCGCTTCTTGGTCCGACCTTGTGCAGTCATCCCGGCATTTGGCTACACCTTATTTTTTTTCTTGTTCTTTTTTCCTTTCTTAAAGGATCGACGACCAGAAGAAGACCCTCTTACTACATTCACTGTCTCCTTGTAGAGTCGGTGATCCTTCTCAAAGTTCTGTAGCAATCCCAATAATCCATGGTAGTTGACTACAGACTTTGTCATTTTGAAATGAGTCAGGAAAGGAAGGAAGGACTTGGGCAAGGAATTAAGGATCGCATCCTTATCGAGCTGCTCGTGTAGAGAAAAGACCAACTTGCTAAGACGCTCAATCATCTCAATCATGTATAATACATGATCGGTGACTGAGGCTCTATCCCTCATTCGAGCATTGAAAATGGCACAACTTATTTTATACCTTTTAACATCGTCAGGAGTGCCAAAGGAGTTGTTCAACATTTGAAGCATCATCTATGGCTGGGCATTTTCGAATCTATAGCTGAACTCGTCGTTCATTGCCGTCAGTATTATGCACCGAATGGTGGTGTAGTTATTGAGCCACTTCTGGTAAGTATCTCATACCGCTCTTAGAGCTGGCTCCTCAGGTGCTGAATCCGTTACTATATAAAGGATCCGCTCATGCTCTAGGATGATTTTTAACTTACGATATCAGCTATCAAAGTTGTGTCCCATTAATTTATCATTGTCTAACAATGATTGGAGCGACAGGTTAGTGACCATTTCTGCACAAAAAGAAAAACCAAACCTAATTAGTATATGAATCAATTATCCTAAAGACTTGGACTTTAGTTTAAAGGTTCTCCCACTGTTTTATATGAATTGGTAGCCTCTACCTCCAATCCGAAAAATTACTTTAATTTCTTAGTGGGTACTAGAATCCATATAGACTACACACGAGCCCAACTTTGGTTGGTCAACCTATGTGCATCTATGGGTAGATTTAAAATTAATTATTTTTTTAAATAATTTTTAGTAATATCAATTTTGCCTCGGAGATCTAATCAGTAGGCTTTGGCCTCCACTGAAAAATTCGGTTAGGTCCAACCATTAACATGACTATGTTTGATCTTATTTAACCAATAAATGATCAAGTCCAACTTTGGTTGGCCAACCTAACCACCATCATCTATGGGTTCATCATTTTATAAATGATAATTTCATTAATCAATAAGCACCAGGCCTTTCAACCTTCAGTGATTATTAAATTAATGAACCCATTATCACTCAACTTAATGGAAGGCTATGATATAGTTATCTATATAACTATTTTATTTTTAAGGACCAAATAATTTTAGAAGATTTAGTTAACTTATTTAAGAAAAGCAAACTAATTTTGATCCTTCCACTGACTTCACCAAGTCAGATCAAAAAGATTTAATCTAAGTTGGTATTAGAAGCACCTAATCAGTCAGACTGATTTACCTAATTGATATGGGTGAGCCTGAATCATCAAATGGTCCAATCAAAATCTAACTCATCAAGATGGCCAAGTAAGTGAGATCAGTGGAAGGGATATGCCATTAACTCGTCAAAGACAGAATCAGTGCGAGTAGCTTCCAATTAAAAATAACTGGTCTGGTCTGCCAGACTTACCTTAGACACTATCTGGTTCATTAGTTTCAATTTGATCAATTTAGTAATTACGGATTCGACCGCGTAGTCATGAATCAGGACCATTTGGTCTTTGTTAAATGCATGGACTTGATCAACTACAACTATTATAATTGAGTCTATAGAGTCCTTGACTTAATCTAAATTAATATTTAATTAGATTTGATCAACTACTCTAAATTACTCCATTCTTTAACTAACCTTAGGTTTAACCCAATTTATGGATCTAATTCATCTAACCCAATAACTCACAAGTTTATGATTAATGACTTAGGATCTTAATTCATAATTCTAGACACTAAATCATTTCACTTAATTTTAATTAAGTTTATGGGCTGAGGGTTAGGGTTTGGCATTTTAAAAATATTTTTTAAAATTTTGAAAGATTCTTTATAACTTAATATTATTCACCAATTGAGTCAACTCACTTTAAAATTGAGTGGCTCAATTCACAAACAACACTAGTTATAGGGTTTAATTTAAAACTATGTATACTATATAATACTAAATCATGAATCAAACTTTAGATCCTATCTAAACATGCATTTATGATCAAAAATTAGATTAAAGCCTAATTTAATTAGATCATAAAAATATTAGATCAGATCTAAGATTTTATGATTAACTATTAAGATCGACAATGTACCAGGACAACCTTTTCACCGTTAGGGGTAAACCCTACAGCAGAACAATCTTCAGTCTGTGCGATCTTGATTTTAATTTTTAGATGTAATTAATCAGATTATTAGATTAATATTTAGATCAAATCTAAATTACTAATCTAAACATACAAGCATATCATGTTTAGCGACCCATTGCTTTGATACCATTAGAAGGGAACAGTGCAGGACATGCAGTGCTACTTTCAAATTTTTTTTTGAAAATAGCAAAAATTAATTAATCTAATTAATTAATTACTGATCATATTAAATTAATAAACCCTACATAAAAGAATCTAAACATAATATGCATGCATTTATATAGATCTGAAAAGAAAAACTTAGTAAATAGTTTACTACATCTACGTGTTTAGACACAATACCTTATGCGGATAGTCGATGACCATGATCTGACCATCATCTAGGAGGTCCGCTAGTTATAACGTGGCTACACAAATGTCTGGCCTCCATGAATCATTCACACGAGACTTCTGATCTTGATCAGCTCCTTCCGAGTGCTAGCTCGACGAAGAATGCTCCTAATGGCTAGATTTGATTGAACAGTTTCGATCTCCCTCCATCGTAACTTTGGATGATCCGGATCAATAGCAGGGATAGAAGAGTGGATGAGGAAGCACTCCACAAAATCTTGTAAAGATCTCACGCTTAGATCTTACAAAATCAAAACAGGAACCCTATATCATGAACTAGGGCTGCACAACACCCAAACCCTAGCGCCAAGATTTTTCCCTCATTTTTTCTTCTCAAAATTTTTTCCTATTTTTTTTTTAGGCTTTGGAAGGGCTCATGTATCAGAGGAGAGGAGTCTCAGAAAAACTTGCACCAGAAAAAATTCCAAAAATTTTATAGAGGGCGCACAAGAGAAGGTTGAAGGAAAATTCTGATTTTTCGGACCAGGTTCGTTCAGATCTGATCAGATCAAGAGATATATTTCAAAAAATTTTCTTTTTCATCCAGATCAGATGTTTTAGATCTGATTATTATTATTTTAAAAATTAAAATAAAATTAGATAAATTAAATCAGATTTAATTTACCTTGATATGGGTAATCATATTACTCGTTGATGATCCTGTTTGCAGCGGAAGGTTCTGGATCTAGCCACGCAAGTGCCTGACCTCTATCGATATCCACTCGGGCTGGATCTGGAGATCCTCTTCTTTTTTATCATGTCTCCAAAAATCAGATCTAGATCTGATCTGGAGGATCTTCAAAACTCCTTTTGAAGATCAGCAGTTGTCCTTTGCAGCAGCGCAGCCTTCTAGCTTTCAGTCGCCTTTCTCTCGTCTGGATCGCATCAACCAAGGTCCAAAACTCTTTTTGGATGTGGAGAGGAGAGGGAGAAGGTGGGTTTGGCGTGGAGGAGGAGAGGAGAAGCAGCCTTGGGGCATGGAGAATTGTGATGCTCTTTGAGTTGGGCGCAGGGTCTTATTTATAGACTAAGCGTGATCCAACTCCTCTTCTTCCCAACCAATCACAACCCTTTGTGAAATCAGATCTAAATCTGATTGGTGGGAATAGAGTCCCCTAGGATTCCTCCTTAGAAGGCGCCTAAGATCAGTCAAAGTTGGTTCTTAGGAGAACTCTAATTGAAATCCAAAAAGGAGATGGAGTCCCTGTCTAACAGGGACTCCTGGGCGCCTCCAACTTGGGCACATGCCTAGGATGGCGTGCATCCTTCTTCTTGCTAGGTTCTGGCAGGGGGACAAGTCCGCACCAGCTCTCCAATAGGTGCGTGACATGTGGACAAAAGTCAAAGTGTCAATGGTCAACATTTGACCAGTCAAAGGTAGACTTTTGACCAAAGTCAAAGAACAAAAAATGGCAGGTGACCAAAAATGACAGGTAATGTCTTACAAAATAAGACAACCTTTTCTGACTTGGACAACCTCTAGTCAGACCATATGAAGGCCTCTGATTGAGCACAAACTCCTTTGGCTCAGTCAGGACAACTTATTTATGATAGTAAAAGAAGAACGTTAGGTTCAATCGAGTGCTAGCACGTAATTTCCTTGAATCCTTAATTGAATCTCATTCAGATCAATTGAACTGGATCAGTTCAATTGATGATCACCAGATTCAAACCCTTGTTTGTGTGATCCAGTTAGGTTCAGTTCTATATGGTAATGGGATATGTCATGATCTCTATCATCGACATCATCGAAACTCCTTTCGATGGATCAGAACTCTTCTGATTCGAACAGCTAGAATGATCGATCATCTAAATCATTCTAATTGCTCCCAAAATCCACCAGTGACACCTAGCAGTATATGGTGGCAACCCATCAGAGCTGAATGCGAACCTCTTGGTGCAGCTACCTGTGTGATTAAGTTCTTCTATCTTGAGCCCCGATCAAATTAGGGTTAAGGTGAACTCGTCAAACCCTAGTCTTCTGTCATATGATGTAATCATTCGATTCAAGTCCAATGTGAAAACCTAAATAGAAACTCTTTCTATTATTTCACTCTGCCATGGCCATGGGCTTCTGGACTTGATTCTCATGATCATCATAGGGCTGCTCCTCTACCACCGAGGTAGATAGATTCCATCTTGATGCTATCCAGTTCCTACAATGAACATGCTATAGCCAACATACACCTCAGGATTCCAAATGGCTAGGAGATCGAGTAATGGTGTAGTCAAACTATAACACCCTCAAGGTGAACTGCCGATGCACCTCAGGTCAAAGAACCAGACACACTACTGCAGCATCGAGTCAGTCATTGACGAGAAGGTAGACTCCCTAATGACTACTCGAGATGGTCACGCTCAGTGCCCTCGTTCTCTAATGAGTACCTATACTCTCGCTCTGATGTCTCCACACCATAGACTCAAGACTCATCTACTAAAGAGAAGCGATTGTATACCAACCTTCTAGATCAATCACCATCCTCGTGATGATCCTATGGTCGGGAGCATTTTATGAGTTAATAATGATTATTCATGTCTTAAATTTTCAACTCTTGAAAATATGAATTATCATTACCATTAACTCAAAGGATGTATCACAGACACTAAATACACATATGTGATAGAAAATAATCCATTTTATTGATATTAGTCAAAATTATAATTTTGCCCTTAGAAGTGTATTACTAGTGTCAGTCAATTTTGGCTTCTAGGGCACATATATCTAACAATCTCCCACTTGTCCTAAAGCCAATTGGCTACAAGTCTAAGTCCCATCTTCTCAAGGTGGGCTTCGATTTTTTGTTGTCCCAACGGCTTTGTAAGTGGGTCTGCCACATTATCTGTGGAGTTGACTCTCTTGACCTCGACATAACCCTTCTCGAGATAATCGCGGATGAGGTGGTATCGCCGCTCAATATGCTTGGATTTTTTGTGAGACCTTGGCTCCTTAGCAAGGGCTATGGCGCCATTATTTTCGCAGTATAAAGGAATGGCATCTGATGGCATTACTCTGATTTCTGCAGCAAATTTCTTGTACCAAAATGCTTCCTTCGCAGCTTCTGATGCAGTGATATATTCTGCTTCCATGGTGGAATCTGTTATCATAGTTTGCTTGGAACTCTTCCAGCTGACAGCGCCACCATTGCACACAAACAGACTCCCAGATGTCGACTTTCGATCATCTATATTGGACATAAAATCTGAGTCTGCGTACCCCCACCCGGTCCCCCACCCTCCACCCTACCCTCGGTCGCCCCTCCTTCCCCTCATCCCCGGCCGCCCCTCGCCACCCTGCCACCTTCCATCTCTGGCCGCCCCTCACCGCCACCCCCCACCCGGCCCCTCCACCCTCCTCCCGACCACCCCTCCTTCCCCCCATCCTCGGCCTCTCCTCCTCGCAACCCCCACCCGGCCCCCACCCCCCACCCTACCCCCGGTCGCCCCTCCTTCCCCCATCCTCGGCCGCCCCCCGCCACCCTGCCACCTTCCATCTTCGGCTGCCACTCACCGCCACCCCCACCCGGCCCCTCCACCCTCCCCCGATTGCCCCTCCTTCCCTCCATCCCCGGCCGCCCCTTCTCGCCACCCCCCAGCCCCCCATCCTCGGTCACCCCTCCCCGCCACCCCCTACTCGGCCCCCCCACCCCCCACACTCTCCCTCTCGGTTGCCGACCCTCCCATCACTGTGCTTCCCGGGCCTTATCACAGTGCCTCTCCCCCTGGCCCCTCATCTTCGGCCGCCTCTGCTCTATCTCTTTTTTTCTCTGTCTTCTCTATCTCACTATCTTGCTTTTATTTCGTAGGTTACCTCTAATGTCGTCCTCCTCTAGCGTCGTTGTCGGCGATCCTCAGAGCTTTCGGTGCGATCCACTCTCTATAGCCGCAGATATAATTTTTTTTAATTTTATAGTATTATTTATTAATCACGTATATTTATAATAATTTATAGAATATTTATAATAAATATTATAAATATTTATTATAAATATTATAATTATCTGCATGTCGTAGTTTTTGGATCATGCCGTGGTGGTAGCCTTGGGCTATGCCATGTCGATGGTTGTGGACTAGATCTGTCAACGGGTTGGGTTCGGATCGGAACCTCGATATTCAGATTCAGATCTAATTTTAATTGCTACTATTGGATCCGAATTCGAATATCCGACGGGTCTGTACTTGAAGTACCAGACCTAGACCATAATGGATCTCAGAAGGTCAAACTCGATTTCGAGACTCGAAACTAAGAAATGGAGAGACTGAGAGGGAGATCGATAGATTGAGAGAGGGAGGGTCGGTCGCTCGTCGGCCGTCGGCAAGGGAGACCGAGAGTGGGAGGGAGGGAGGGGATCCGGCCTTGCCGCCATCGTCGATGAGGGAGATCGAGAGAGGGAGAGAGGAAGGGAGGGATCTAGCCTTGCCGCCATCATTGGGAGGGAGGGGGTCTGGCCTCGCCACCATCATTGGGAGGGAGGGGTCCGGCCTTGCCGGCGAGAGAGATCGAGAGTGGGAGATTGAGAGAGGGAGAGAGGGAGGGAGTGGGTCCAACCTTGCCGGCATCATTGGGAGGGATGGGGTCCGGCCTTATCGGCGAGGGAGATTGAGAGAGTGAGAGAGGGAGGGATGGGGTCCGGCCTCGCCAGTGAGGGAGATCGAGAGAGGAAGATCGAGAAATGAAAAAGTTGGGAGAGAGGGGTTCGGTCTCGCCGTCGTCGTCGGTGAGAGAGATCGAGAGAGGAAGAGAGGAAGTGATCGAGGGGATGGCACACAGCCGAGCTAGCTCGGATACGCAGCCGAGCCGGCTCGAACCGTGATCGAGCCGGCTGGGGGAGGACCCGAGCCAGATGTCTCAGGCATAGAGCCGACTGTCTCAGGCACAGAGCCGGCTCAGCTTCTGAGCAAATAGAATTTGATATGTCTCTCTAAGGTTCCAATTTTAAGCCCTAAGGTGCCACCATCATTTACTTTGTTCTTCTTTCAGGTTTTTGGATTAACACCAAGGTTCATGCAAGAGATCGAATCTACGACTGTTGCTCATCCTTAATTATTTATGAATGTAATTCATATTGTAGAATTTATTGCATAACATTTTTTGGATGTTTAAATCTTATTGCTTTTGTTTATTGTATTGCATAACGATAGATCCGTCAATTGTTTAGTGTACATATTAGAGACTATTTATTGATGCTATACTAATATTATTGTTCAACATGTTATATTGATTAATGTTCATTAACGTTGCAGGTCATGATGGTACTAAAATGCCATCTAGCTTTCACTCCTGCCCCTCCATGGGTTATGCGTAGTTCAGTAACCAAGGAGCAGTCGGAGCATACTTCATCCACCTCGGCATTGGCTGCTCAGGGACCTCCACCAACGGCATCTACTCCACCGGCAGTTGAGCCTCTTCCATCATCCATATTTGAGACACATGCTACTACGCAGGAATCTGAGTTTATGTTTTTATTATATTAGAATAATTTTATTTTTTATATAGTATTTATATACTTATATATTTGCATAACGTATTTGCATTATAGGTGCATCATCCAGTCGGACATTTCACGGTTCCACACGTATGGCACACATGTGGAACCGCCAGCATCAGGTGATAGTCTATTACGATACGGAGGGGAGGTCGGTAGGGAAGATGGCATGAGAGATGCATTTCTTTTTTAGAGTGCTTGTGAGACGGTCGAACATCATTCTCGTAGAGCCCAGAGATTGGCGTTTGATGGATGCCGCCGTCAGGAATTGAGTATGGGAGGAGATATGGATAAGTATGCGCATCTTAGTTATATTTATGCATTTTATATATTTACACTATATATGTTTGATTAGAATAATTTTGTAACTGATTTTTGATAACTTTGTGTAGAGGTAGTACAACTTCTTCGATCACAAGAGGGCTCGAGATGCCCGACTGAGGAAGATTGAAGAGTTATATCGGGGTTACAAGATCAAGCTCCATAGAGGATGGCTCGAGCATCGACGAGACACTCTGGAGGAGTTTGTTTCCTGGATACAGGACAGTCTTCTAAGTTAGTGGGAGAGGATGGTTAGACACTAGAGGAGCCAGAAGTTCGAGGCAAAATTTCTAACTTTTGAATTTTTCAATATACTTAAAAATTTTATTTAAATATTTTTTAAATATTTATTATTTATTTGAATACTTATTAAGCTATCTTCCATCAGCATCGGAAGAATCGTGCTGTTCAGGAGTATATGCACACTCTAGGCCGTGAGTCTATGGCCAGTCGTGTGCATAGAGAGGTAATTAATTATAAATCTTACTAGATAAATTAAATTTATATTTTTTATCATCTTTTTGATAAATTTGTTCTTTATTATAGTTGATGAGAGATGGAGTGATGCCCAACAGTAGCGAGATCTTTCGATCCAGCCGCACGGACAAGATGGGCAAGCCGATGAATGCCGCGATCGGACATATTTTTGTAAGTATTAAATATATTAGAATATATGATTAGTATTTTAGTATTTTTTATAAAATTTTATTTCAATTTACAATTACAGCATCAGTTAGATGTGCTCACAAGTGAGGGCCCGGATACCTCTGGGCCCCATGATCATTTGTCTTAGGTCTTAGGGCTTGAGCACTCTTGGAGGATCCAAAGTAGGCCCGGACACATGTCGATGAGCTACTGGTCTGAGGTGAGCATTTTCTCATAGACTTCTGGTGTCGTCAGTCGGAAGAAGCTTGAGGAGGCATTGGCATAGGTAGATCATGTTACGACGTGGGCAGATTGGGCTGAGGAGCGCGCATCTCATCTAGAGGGCGTCGTGAGAGACATGATGTCGACGCTCAGTGCGCATTTTGGAGTACGGACTTTGAGGATATGTTGGCCCGCATTCCAACTCCAGCTTCGGCTCCGACTCCTGGTGACGACGATGATGATGTAGATTTAGGAGACTTTTGATGTATTTTATTTTTTTTAAAAAAATATTATAATAAATTTTATTCAGCAATAAAATTTTAGTATTTCAAAATAATTTTTGTATTTATTATATTTTTTAATATTATTTATCTATATTTATCAAGTAAAATATATAAAAAATAAAAATTTTAATTTTTTAATTATTCAAGATCTATGGCAGCGATTTTATAACCGCTACCATATTCGTGTTAACTGCTGCCATAGATTTCTGATGCAAACGGTGTCGGCCGCTATTATAGATTACCTATGGCAGTGGTTATGTAACCACTACTATAGATAACCTATGGCAGCGGTTACATAACCACTGCTATAGGTCGATCTATTGCAGTGATTTATAAACCGCTACAATAGGCTATTTATTTCAATGGTTCAGATAATCGCTGCAACAATCGCTGTCATAAAGCTACGGCGACAGCTACAGTAGCAGCGGTTAAAGAACCGCTATCATAGCTTATGGCAGTGATTTTTTAGGCTACGACAGCGGTTACGAATCACTGTTGTAACCCTTTTGATAAGCATCATAAATTCACCAATAAAAGTATTAATTTATTAATTAATTTATATTAATTTTTAAAAATTAATAATCAATTTATATATAATTTTTAAGAAATTGATATTTTTATTAATTAAAAAAATTAATTAAAAAATAATAAAAAATAATAAAAATTAAAAGATAATTTTATTATCAATAGAAAGAGCTCATTTTTTTGATCACAACGAAATAAATTTTAAGTAAAACGGAGCTAAAATGGAAAAGATATGAATTTTTAAAAAATATAAAATAAATAAAAATTAAATAAAAAAAAAAATGGCTCAGCCGGCTCCGCAAGCCGAGCCACCAAGCCAAGCCAAGCCAAGCCAAGCCATCAAAGCCGACTCAGCCGTTGAAGCCATCAGTCGGTCCACGATCCAGGCGTGGACCGCCAGCTCAGCAAAATTCCGGCGAATCAGAGCTTGCCACGTGGTGGACCTAGACCCCTAAAGGGTCTACAGAAATTTATCGCGGCTCACAAGGGTAATTTAGTCTTTTCGCTCGGCAACAGAAGCGCTGATTGGCTTGCGGTGTGCGGTGCGGCCGGTCTACGCGGTCCATGGGAACAGTGATTGCGCGATCGGACGGATGTGGTTGTTTGCGGTCAGGATCGGACGGCTGTGGTTGCTTCCGGAATTTTATTCAGCTACAGACATCACGCGGATCACCATCGGACGGCAGCGCTCGATCCAGGCGATGATCCGACGGTCCAGAAAGCTCCCGACGGCGATCAAACTCTCAGGCGCATGATTTGCGGCCAGATTTCCTCCATCAAGCGCGATCCAACGGCCAGAATTTAATCCGACCCGATCTGAGCTTGATCTGCATCCGATTTTGATGATTTTTGGACCGTTGGATTTCTATTGAACGGCTGGATTTTATCAGATTTATCAGAGATGTATCAGAGCTATTTTGAATTCAAATTTTATTCAAATTTTTTGTATTTTGATTACAAAGGCCATTAGTCCCACATTGCCTTTAGAAGCAAACTATCCAGCCCTCCTAGCTCTATAAAAAGGACCCCAGGCCTCCAAAAATCAATATCTCCGATCAAGGTGAAGCTTTGGTACAGGGCGAAGCCAGGCTATGGGTTAAAGGCTGCTTCGAAGCAACGGGTGCCGAGAAGAAGAGCCGAGCTTCTACACCATCTTTCTGCCAATGCCGATCCAAGATCAGAGATCAGGCTATTTTATTTTATTTTTTTTTTTTAAATTTTATGTATTTAAATTCTAAAATTTTAATTAATAAAAATTTTATTTTTGCATTTTTTAATTTCTTACTTTTTATTTTTATTATAATTTAATTTCTATACTTTAAATTATTACTTTTTATTTTATTGCAAGTAGATGCTAAGATCTAACTAATAGATCTTAGTACCAAATTTAAATTTCTGCATCTTTTTTTATTTTTTTTTAATTTTCCGACTTCACTTTTGATCCCAAAACTCTTTCTTTTTTTCTTTTTTCTTTTAAAAAATCAAAGATTTCAAATCTAAAAATACACTACCTTCCCTGTGGATTCGACCCGACTCACTACTATCTACGCATTTTCAATGATTTTAAGAAGTCGGATTAAACTGATAAACACGGTGTCTTAACGACAACATCGCGTTCCTATCAAGTTTTTGGCGCCGTTGCCGGGGAAGGCACGGACATTAAATTTTTGATCTCTTTGATTTTTCTGTAAATAAATTATAAATAAAATTTCTACTTTCTTATAAATATTGCTTGCTAATTTTTTTTTTATTATTTTGCAGAAAAAGAGATTAAAGAACAAAAAGAATCAGGAGTTTTGCTTGGTGAGATCAATTCTAACCCTAGTACTCTTTCCTTTTTATTTATTTATTTATTTATTTTATTTTTAAATTAATTTAAAAAAAAATATTCATTTAAACCTAATTAAAAGCCTCATGATAAGATTAGAAACCCTAACTGTTTAGAGCATGCATCATATTAGTTTTATTTTTATTTTTATTTTTATTTTTTTTGGTGATTGCTGGAGGCAAGGTAAGCCTTTCAGAATTCAATTAGTTGCATGCATCTAGTTTAAATTGCATAAAACCCTTTGATTGAATTTTTTTTTTTTTTCATGCATATTCATATTAAATCAAATTAAGGGCACAACCCAATTAAACAAGATAAGGTGGGGATTTGATCACCCTTCCTTAGCCCACAAACAACCAACCAGCATCCTGCATTGACCTAAGCCTTTAAATTAAAATCAATTAGACATCAACCCTAGGAACTCGAGCTCAATAGGATAAGGAATCCTAAGAGTTGAACCGGGTTAGGATAAGTCAATTTGACTGGTGTCTAGGAAAGTGGTTCAGGGACGACTGCGCCCGAAGGAAGGTGGTTTCTAATTGGTTCCGTTCGCTTACCTGGCCAAGCACAATTGGTGTCTAAGGCAAGCAACGGGGGGACTCCCACCGACCTTACACTTACCTGGCTAGTTGATTGGCTAATCCTACACTTGGAGGGCTTGAAGGTGACCTTGGCAGTTAGGAGCTGTCTAGATCTAGGATAACAACCTTTAGTCAGGATTGATTGACCAACTTGATTGCTAACCAACATCAAATCCTAATTAAACCTAATTCTTCTCTTTCTTCTTAGTTCTAGGACTCCTTAGGACCTCTTCTTTAGAACTTTTTTCTTTCTTTCTTTTTCCTTTCTCCTCTAAAAAAATAAAATAAAATAAAATAAAAATTAAATTTAACTAACTAAAAAAATATTAAAAAAATAATTTAAACTTAATTAATAAATAAAATAATTAATTTTTAATATAATAAAATAATAAAAAAATAAATAAAAAAATTCTAAAATTTTTTTTTTGAACCAATACATTAGGGTTGCACTAATACATGCATATGGTAGGAAATTACTTTACCTGATCTTAGTTGAACCACATTACCATAATAATCAAATGGCTAATCTGAACCTAATAGTCCAAAAATTAGATAAAGTTGACCTTCTTGCTCAGAAAATAGATCAACTCCTAATTCCTAGGTCAACAATCTCCTGCACAATTCACATCATCTTCTAATTATCAGGAGACTTATTCAATCTGTGCTAGCCCAACCCATCATGTGAGTGAATGTCCTATGACTGCACAGTTTCCATATTTTATCCAAGAACAAGTTCAAGCTACTCAAGGATACTCCAAATTGATTAATGACCCATTTTCAAATTCATATAATTCAGATTGGAGTAACTATAATTTTTCTTGGACATCCCAACAGACTCAGGCTCAAACCCAAATTTTACCTATCCAAAACTATCAAAATAGGCCCCAATATCAAAACTATGCCTATAATAATGGCCAGCCTAGTCAGTTTAACCAGCCATCATATTATAATCAGCCTTCATACCCACCTCCTCAACAGACCAATCTAGCTGATGATAGATTTAACCAACTTCAACAATTAATTCTAACTCAACAGCAATCTATCGCCAGACTAGAAGCTCAAATAGGACAATTAGTTGAGTCTAACATGAGGAGAGAACTAGATCAACTACCGAACCTACCAATTTCAAACAACCCACCTAATGACCACCAACCACCTGGATTAAATTATCAATCTAATGTTTCATCTAAGAATCTCCAATTTGAGAATGCCAAAGTAATTCCTGAACTTAAAAGCTATAGGATTCTTATGGACCCATACCAAGACCAGGTGAGAGAGGCTAGTACTGATGCTAGCCAAAATAAAAATTTAGAGAAACTGGTTAGTACTGAGACTAACCACATAGAAGAACCCGAAGCCAGGAATTAGTACTGATGCTAGTTCCAATTTAAATGAGATAGAAATAGAGAAAAAGAGAATAGATGATTTACCCGAGACTTATAAACCTAATGTCCTATTCCCTTCAACCCTAGAAGCTGGTTCTTCTTATAAAAATCAAAAGGCATGTAATGAAATGTCAATGGAGTTGTTTAAGCAGGATCACATTAATTTACCTCCAGAATTAAAATCGCCTTTAGTCACCATTCCAGCACCCATTGAATCAAACTTAACTCCTAATACAAAAACTCCATTCATGAGCATTTTAGAAGAACAAATAGGAGTAATTCTTAATAAACATGGGTCTGAGAATGGAATCATAAATTATATCCCTAAAATTAACAAAGATTATATCAATAATGGGATTATAAATCAACTTTCTGAGATTGGCAATCCAAAACCATTGGAATTTGTCAATCCAATATTCGACACAGGATAGTGAGCTGCATTGTGTCTGGCTGAAGACGGTAAACTTAGCGCTTGTTGGGAGGCAACCCAATATTTAGTTTTTATCTAATTTATCTTTTTAGTTTATTTTATTTTTAGGATAATTTGAATAAGTTGGAGGAGAGCTCAAATTTTCAAAGGCATGTGCTGGACTAAAAAAAAATATACTGAGTTAGGTGTATTCTTCCATGTTCTTTATTACATCCTTTATTTTTTCTTCTCCATTGAGGACAATGTCGATTAAGTTAGGGGGAGAGAAAAATAAAAATTTTTTTTTTTAAAATTTTAAGTCCTCGAAAAAGTTAGTATTTAGTATTTAGATACTTGATTATGCTTAAGAATCGAATTAAACTAAGCATTTTTAAAAGAAAATTGATATACAGATCAGAGAATCTGTGAGATATTGAGGAATCAAGTATTAAGAAAATTCAATAAAGAGTTAAGTCTAGAACATAAAATTTTTTTCTTGGAGCATTTCTAATTATTTCTACTAGCATCAAAGAAAAGTCTACTTTTTATAGGCTTGTGTAGGGTAACTATACGTTTCTTCATATAAAAATTTATTTTAATAAAATAGTTTTCAAGTACTTCTCACTGAGTAACCGGGCCTCTTTGCCTAAGCAAGCATTGAGTTTCGCATCAAAAGGTGGGAAGGGCAAAGAAGCTCGTTGTAAAGCTAGTCTTAACTCGTAGCCTATTTGATTCGAGCTAGTAAGCCCGAGGGGTATTCTATACCTAGTGCCCTAAAGCCAACTGGTTTGGGAGTCATTGGCCCAAGACTCGCTACATGGATCAAATAGAAAGCTTAAGGAGTTAAGACACTCAATAGTGGTACAACGTTAAAAAAAAAAAAAAAAAAAAAAGAAACATTGGTTTCCCACCGAGTAACCGGGTCCCGTTGCCTAAGTAAGCAATGATATTCGCATCAAAAAGTGGGCAATGTGAAAAATAAAAATTAATAAATGAAGGATGGAAGTAGCAATACACCTGCCTATATGAAAGTTTAGACAAATCAGAGATAAAAGTGGAATAATTTAGAAAAAGTTCTGAAAAATTTAATGTTCTTTACTTAATTTTTCTATTGATAAGTATTAATACCCCAATGATATATCTCATTTAAGCTCTACTGAATATCAATGGCCATTTTGAAAATTGCTTAGGTAAAATTCGAAACTCTAAAGTTAAAAGGTATTTAAAACTAAATTCTTTCTTTACTCGAGGACGAGCAAAGCTTAAGTTGGGGGGTGTGATAAGCATCATAAATTCACCAATAAAAGTATTAATTTATTAATTAATTAATATTAATTTTTAAAAATTAATAATCAATTTATATATAATTTTTGAGAAAATTCATATTTTTATTAATTAAAAAATTAATTAAAAAATAATAAAAAATAATAAAAATTAAAAAATAAAATTTTATTATCAATAGAAAGAGCTCATTTTTTTGATCACAACGAAATAAATTTCAAGTAAAACGGAGCTAAAATGAAAAAGATATGAATTTTTAAAAAATATAAAATAAATAAAAATTAAATAAAAAAGAAAATGGCTCAGCCGGCTCCGCAAGCCGAGCCACCAAGCCAAGCCGAGCCATCAAAGCCGACTCAGCCGTTGAAGCCATCAGCCGGTCCACGATCCAGGCGTGGACCGCCAGCTCAGCAAAATCCGGCGAATCAGAGCTTGCCACGTGGTGGACCTAGACCCCTAAAGGGTCTACAGAAATTTATCGTGGCTCACAAGGGTAATTTAGTCTTTTCGCTCGATAACAGAAGCGCTGATTGGCTGCGGTGTGCGGTGCGGCCGGTCTACGCGGTCCATGGGAACAGTGATTGCGCGATCGGACGGATGTGGTTGTTTGCGGTCAGGATCGGACGGCTGTGGTTGCTTTCGAATTTTATTCAGCTACAGACATCACGCGGATCACCATCGGACGGCAGCGCTCGATCCAGGCGATGATCCGACGGTCCAGAAAGCTCCCGATGGCGATCAAACTCTCAGGCGCATGATTTGCGGCCAGATTTCCTCCATCAAGCGTGATCCAATGGTCCAGAATTTAATCCGACCCGATCTGAGCTGATCTGCATCCGATTTTGATGATTTTTGGACCGTTGGATTTCTATTGAACGGCTGAATTTTATCAGATTTATTAGAGACGTATCAGAGCTATTTTAATTTGAATTTTATTCAAATTTTGATGATTATAAAAATCATTAGTCCCACATTGCCTAGAAGCAAACTTTCCAGCCCTCCTAGCTCTATAAAAAGGACCCCAGGCCTCCAAAAATCAATATCTCCGATCAAGGTGAAGCTTTGGTACAGGGCGAAGCCAGGCTATGGGTTAAAGGCTGCTTCGAAGCAACGGATGCCGAGAAGAAGAGCCGAGCTTCTACACCATCTTTCTGCCAATGCCGATCCAAGATCAGAGATCAGGCTATTTTATTTTATTTTCTTTTTTTTTTAAATTTTATGTATTTAAATTTTAAAATTTTAATTAATAAAAATTTTATTTTTGCATTTTAATTTTTTACTTTTTATTTTTATTGTAATTTAATTTCTACACTTTAATTATTACTTTTTATTTTATTGCAAGTAGATGCTAAGATCTAACTAATAGATCTTTGTACCAAATTTAAATTTCTGTATCTTTTAATTTTTACTTTTAATTTTTCGACTTCACTTTTGATCCCAAAACTCTTCTTTTTTTTTTTCTTTTAAAGATCTAAAAATGCTACCTTCCCTATGGATTCGACCCGACTCACCGCTATCTATGCATTTTCAATTATTTTAAGAAGTTGGATTAAACTGATAAACACGGTGTCTTAACGATAACATCGCATTCCTATCACCTTTTTTGTAGTAGTGATATTTCATTAGAGCAAATTTTGATAGCAGAAAAGCTCTAGAGTTGGTCACGTTCAGTATAGATGTATCCATATATCTCACTTGCATACCATATCAGTGTCTTAACATTCCTTGGTTATGAGGACAACCAACCTATATAGCACACAACGATTTATACTCGATAAACGTTGTTATCCTAAGTAACAACGTATCATTTGATCATGAATAATTTTAAGGACTAAACGATAAATCCTCCTTTGTCGAATTCTAGATAGTCCTAAGGGTTTCATCACAACACAGGAGTTCATTAGAAGATAATAGAATTTATGATGAAAAATATTAAAATAATTTTTATTAATTAATAATTTATATATAAGTACAATAAGTAGTACAACTATCAACAGACTGATGATTGACTTTGGGACACATTTCGAATAGGAATCACGTTAGATTTTTGTAATCATAGTTAGTTAAATCACTAAAAGTGCAACTAATATTGTGGATCATAGTTTAAATATGTATTATGTGTACATGCCATTATTATTATTCTTGCTTACATATTTTATATTATTATTGATTATAATTTATATGATATATGTTTTGGCATTATTTATTATGTTTAAATTTATGATTAAATTAGTTGTGATATTTATTATATGCTATGATTCTTGCCCAAAGATATTATATAATTGTATAATAAGTGTTATTAGCAGAATTGTATTATCGAATCTACATCATAATAGTAATTATAAGTATGTTTTATTATTTACAGCCATGATCCCTGCTTCACTCTCGTTGCATCTATCTAATATTCTCATACTGAATGGATCAAATTATTCAGATTGACACGAGCAGCTTCTCACTATCTTAGGATGCCTAGATTTAGATTTGATCCTTTATAAGCCTCAGCCAGGTCCACTTATCCTTACTAGTTTTTCTGAATATAAGAAATTATGTGAAAAGTGGGAGCATTCTATTAGGCTGTCTCTCATGATTATTAAAAGTTCTATAGCGAGAGACATTAGAAGATCTATTATAAATAACGAATTGGCCACTAAACACCTTTCCTCTGTAGAATAATAATTTATGAGATTAAGTAAAATCTTAGCTGGTATTCTAATGAATAAGTTAATATTTATGAAATATGATGAATTTTTTGGAGTACAAAAATATATTATAGAAATGCATGATATAGCTAAAAAATTAAATGATTTAGGCATTACAGTATTTGAAAATTTTCTTGTCCAGTTTGTTCTTAATTTTCTTCCATTCCAGTTTATCCAATTTAAGATTTATTACAACACACATAAGAAATCATGGACAATGAATAAACTTATTTTTTAGTGTGTGCAAGAGGAAGAGATTGAAATAAAAAGGGGTTCCAGCTGTTCATGTAGATTCATAGGAGCATCCTAAGAAAAAGAAGGCGAAGAAAGAAAATAAAGGATCCAATAATTCACCAACAAAAATTTCTCATAAATTAAAATATTTTTCTACAAGAAGGAACATATCAAGAAGGATTGTGAGAAAAGAAAAAAATGGTTTGAAAAGAAGGATATTTCCTTATTACTTTTTTATTTCGAAACTAATTTCATTGATGTTTCTTCTAATACTTGGTGGATTGATTTGGATGTTGCAGTCCATGTTTTCAATTCAATATAGAAATTTTTTTCAAGTTGAAAACCAAATTATAGAGAGCGATGGATCTTTATAAAAAATTGGATGAAATCCAAGATGATTTTAGTCGAGATCTATAGACTTATTACACACACCGGATTTCAATTAGATCTATATGATGTCTTTTATATTTCTTCAGTATCTAAAAATTTATTTTTTTTATCAAAACTTGATTTAGAAGATTTTTTATTTACTTTTATAAATTTAAGTTTTAAATTAATAAAAAAATTTATTTTTATTGGTACTAAAACATTGTGTAATGGATTATATAAATTAAATTTGGATTCTTCTTTTGAATAATCTTTGCTTATTTTAAATGTCAATAGTGGAATAAAATATGGTATTGTAAATAAGAGTTCTTCGATGCTGTGGCATAGGCGATTAGGTGATATATTAAAAGAAAGGATCACTAGATTGGTTAAGAAAGATATTTCATCAAATCTAGATTTTAGTGATTTTGATATATGCATCGATTGCATTAAAAAAAATTAAAAATCATAAAAGGAATGCCATTAGAAGTCAAGGACTCTCAGAATTGATACATACCGATATTTATGGCATTTTATGCCTTGTTTTGGAGGATAAAATTATTTTATTATCTTTATTGATGATTTCTCATATTATGGTTATGTTTTTCTATTGCATGAAAAGTCTGAAGCTCTGAAAGCTTTTAAGGTATACAAAGCTAAAGTAAAAAATCAGTTGGATAGAAAAATTAAGATTATGAGATCTAATAGGGATGGTGAATACCATGGTAGATATGAAAAATCTGGCTATAATCCTAGATCTTTTGCTAAATTTTTTGAACAGCATGGCATTATAGCATAGTATACTATGCTAAAAAATTTTTAACAAAATGGTGTGATTGAAAGACATAATCACATCTTGATAGACATGGTGAGGAGTATGGTTAGTAAATCCTCATTATCCTTGATATTATGAGAAGAAGCTTTAAAAATTGCTATGTATATCCTAAATTGGGTACTTAGTAAGGTCGTTTCTAAAACTTCTTTTGAGTTATGGATAGATAGAAAATCAAGTTTAGAACATCTACATGTTTGGAGTTGCCTAGTAGAAGCTCGATTGTATAACCCATAAGAAAAGAAATTAGATCCCATAACTATTAGTTATTATTTTTTAGGATATTCAGAAAGATCAAAAAATTTTAAATTTTATTGTCCATCACACATCAATAGAATTATTGAAATTGACACTGCTAGGTTCATTGAGGATGGTGAAAATAGTAGGAGTGGTACATCGCTTAATGCGGTGTTACACGAAATAAGAGAATCTCTTCCTATTATAGTAACACCTAGAGATATTCCACTTAAGGTTGCTCAATCTGAAATTATGAAACATCAACAGATGATTGATACACCACTTTCTGAACAGATTATCAAGAGACTTGATCTAATTAAAAATAATCATAATAATAATACTGAACCTAAAATATTACGAAGATCTACTAGATTTAGAAGATCAACTATTTAAAATGATTATATTATATACTTATAAGAATGTGATTATAATATTGGAATAAATAATGATCCAGTTTCATTTAAGGATGCCATGAAAAGCGATGATTCTCAACTTTGGTTAGATGCCATGAAAGATAAGATGGAATCTATGAATAAGAATCAAGTCTAAAAACTTGTCGAATTATCTGAAGGATTTACACCTGTAGGTTATAAATGGATTTTTAAGACCAAATGAGATTCTAAAGATAATATCGAGAGATATAAAGCTAGACTTGTAGCAAAGAGATTCACTCAAAAGAAAGATATTGATTATTATGAAATATTTTCTTCTATTTCTAAAAAAGATTCATTCAAAATCATTATGGTATTAGTATCTTATTTTGATCTAGAGCTATATCAAATGGATGTCAAGATCGCATTCTTGAATGAAGATTTAAAGATAGAGGTGTATATGGAACAGCCTGAAGAATTTTTAGTACATTGGTATGTAAATTAAAAAATTTATATATGGTCTTAAACAAGCTTTTAGGCAATGGTACTTAAAGTTTAATCATATCATTATTTTCTTCAAATTTAAGAAAAATATTGCTGATCAATGTATATATTTGAAGATGAAAGTAAGTTTATATTTTTGATACTATATGTAGATGATATCTTACTAGCCAGTAATGATTTGGATCTCTTGCATGAAACTAAAAGTTTTTTTTCGAATATTTTGAAATGAAAGATATGAAAGACGCTTCTTTTGTTCTTTGTATAGAAATCCATTATGATAGAAATAAGAGGTTACTTGATTTATCTTAGAGAAATTATATTACTAGGATCCTAGAAAGGTTTGGAATGTCAAGCTGCCTATCAAGTGAAGTGCCAATCATTAAAGATGATAAATTTAGTAAATTTCAGTATCCTAGGAACAAGATTGAGAGAAATCAGATGAAGGATATATCCTATGTATCTACAGTAGATAGTTTGATGTATGTTCAAGTATGTATTCTTTTTTATATCAATTTTGCTTTGAAAATGCTTGATAGATATCAGAGTGATCCAAGTATGGGCCATTGAAAAGCTACCAAGAAGATGATGTGATATCTTTAGGAAACTAAAGACTACATGCTTACTTATAGGATGACTGATCAATTGAAGGTGATCGATTATTCAGATGCAGATTATGCTGGTTGCCTCGATAGTAGGAAGTCTACATCAGGTTACATCTTTCTATTAGTTGATGGAGTAATCTCATGGAGGAGCATGAAATAATGCATTATTGTCTGCTCTATTATGAAAGCTGAATATATAAGCTGCTATGAGGCTTCCTCACATGCTCTATGGTTGAGAAAATTTATCTCAGAGCTCGTAGTTGTGGATTTCATTTCCAAGCCACTGAAAATTTATCGTGATAATTCTGCTGTAGTTTTTTTTCTAACAATAGCAAGATGATCAATGCAAATAAGCATATTAATGTTAAATATTTTGCTGTAAATGAGAGAATTAGTAATCATCAGGTGTCTATTAATTTTATTGGTACTGCTTGTATGATAGTTGACTCTTTGACGAAAGATTTAGTACTTAAAATTTTTAAAGAGCATGTAAAAGTTATTGGCATTTGTCATTGTGATATTTAATTTATAGTAGACACTTATTTTAAGATCTCTTAATAGTTTGATGATTGTTATTACTTCTGTTTAATTACTGTTTGTAGATATTATAGTTGATTTTTGTCAAAGTTAAAAATAAACAGAAGTATCATTTATATGATATAATAGTGGGACCATTATCATATACATTATGATTTTTGATAGCCTATATATTTCGATATATAAGACTGGATTAAGTAAGAATTATTGATGTCATGATACATGGAAGAAAGTATGTCAATTGAGATGTATAACCATCATGATTTATATATCAATAATTTTTTATTTAATCAAAGTATAAAGGATCTTTCAAGAAATAGATAATTGGCCAAATTTTTATAAAATGAGTGCGCACTCATCGGATTAATTTCAAAATTCTGATTCAGGATTGTTGTTTTAAAAATTTAAATATATATATATATATATATATATTTTAAAATATTTTGGTAAAATCAAAGAGTTAATTTTAAGTGATAATATAGGCCAAGTAGAAGAATGTTGGATTTAACTCCATGATATGGCATAATTGTCACTTAGTCAGGTTTAACTCATTGGGTCAAGTTCTGAATCAATTATGGTGAGCTCAATTAATTAAAGAGTTCTACTCCTGATAAGACTTAGACTGAAATTCTTACTCTAATCATGATTAAGTCTTTGATAGAATAAGACAAGTACAGATATAAATAGAGGTGGCCTGATATCTTGTTTTCAACTCTTAGAAGGGCGTGATAATTCTCATTAATCATCTACATAAAGATGGAGGATGAGGAGAGAGAAGACCAGCTGCCTATGGAAGATGGATCTGATGCTCTGCGGGCTACGTGATCATCGCGTTGGTGAGATGATGGTGTAAGATATATTTTATTTTATTTTTGCATGAATATTAGAGCATGATCCAGGCATAAATATTTAAATTATCTAACAAGAAATTCACTAATTCGCTCATGTTCTGGACCATTGAGCTATTCACTTTATGGGATGTAATGTCATCACCATATTAATCCAATGATGTAAAGGTCTATAAATATGACAAGATGAGATTTGAAGAATTGCAACCAGATCAAATGATCAAATTCGTCTTGTTGTAGAATGGTCCCTATGATTTCATTACAACCTGACATGATGTGGCTAATTAGTGCTACTGGTGGTTAAGCTGGAAAAATTAGTCATGCTAGAAAGTTGCCAGAAATGACTGCATTTGAGTAGATCACATGGTTAGGTCTGCTTCTTCTTCTTTGGACATGATTATGATCGGGTCTAGTTTAGGCTACAAATTATCCGAATTGATTAAACACTAACCTAATCTGAACATCTTCCAGCCTAAATCAGTCCCAGCATTATCCAAGTACGAAGGCTGAGTTCATGAGATGCATACTTGTTAATTATTGGTAAAGCAATCCCTATAATCTGCCTAGTTTATATTTTTAATAATTGAGTTAATAGGTATTAGTGGACTAGATTTTTTCTTAAATAATCGTGAGTTGTGATGTTCTTCATTAGAACTAGATTTTTCCTTTTTTATTTTCTAGTTTAACTTCTTCCTCACATTATAATGCAAATCCTCATGAATCTCTTTACTGCAAATCTTGGTTTCAGTAAGAACATTCAAGTTAAAATTTTTAGTTTTTGGATATTGCACACCGGTGGATACGCTTGCCAATAAACACATAGCATACTCCTATGGTACCATCTTCAGCATCATAAGAGATAAGAAAAAATGTCACAGTTACTTTTTCTTGTGCTTTTCTTTATCATTTCTTTATTTCTTAATGTATGATGTTAGGCATCTACTTTGAAGCATCATGCATCGTGGAGCAATAGAGATGGACAAAATACTGCTGGCGGTGATATACACCTAGAAACTCCATAGTTCTCATTTCTTAGTATCTTTTGTTTTTGTTGCCCAGCAAGATAACCCAAGAGGGGGGGGGGGGGTGAATTGGATTTTTCAAAACTTAAAACAAGTTAGGTTCTATTTTTAAAAAAAAGTGATGTGATGGTGTATGCTTTAGTTCTAAGTATACAGAAATACAGAAATATAAATGCAATGGAATGAAGTAAATAAGGCAATCACAAATACTAGAAAATTTATAGTGGTTCGGTGTCTTTGCACCTACGTCCACTCTCCAAGGTCCACTTGGAAATTTCACTATATTCTCTTTAAGATTATAACTAGATAGTTTTTTAAGGCTCACTATCTAAAATCTAGTTGGTTTTTATTCCGGCTCACCAACCACAATCAACCCCCAAGCCAACCCTTGGCTTACAATCTAATTTTCAGACTTGGATAAGTCTTCCCCTTAGCTTGAAAATTTTATTGAAGCTAAGTTACAAGAAAGAGAAAATTTGAACAACAAAAATGAACAAAAAGCTCCTTCGATGAGCAAATAAGTCGATGAAGCTTTTTGGAAGCTTCTTGGAGGGAGGATTTTGAACTGTTTTAGCTTGTCTTCTTGCAAAATGGAATTACTTGATTTGATATTTCTTGAAGTTGGGAGTGGAATGCTCTCTTTTTAGGACTCTTATGACTTTTTTTTATTTCTTTCAATGATCTTATATTCATGTCTCTTCCTCCAAGTATTTTGTAGGTCATTTTTCATGTTTGGAAGGCTGGAGAATCCTATTTGATCGTTGGAGAAGCAAAAATGATCGTTTGAACTAAATCTGCATAATTCTGAACAGTCTATAGAAACTAGTCGTTGAAGCTCGAGTTGAACCTTGAGTCAACTCAAGCCTCAGCTCGAGGTCTTTTGCTCCGCTCATTTCTCTGCTCAAGACTTTTTACTCTGCTCAATCCTCAGCTCGTGGACCTCGAGTCGACTTGAGCCTCCGCTTGAGACTGTACCGAACTTTGCTTCAAATTTATCATCTTCTGTATTTCTCCACAGACTTTGACTCGAGCTATACTACCTTGACCTTGGAATACGAAAAATCTCTGAATGTACTATCAATAATCATATTTCAATAAAAAAATTTTATTTTAACATTTCTATCCTTTGCACAAATTGAATTATAGTAGGAAATAGCAAAGCCAAACTTCATTCTTAAATGAAGTGGAATTCGAAGGCCACCGATTCTTAAGCAGGAGGTTAATCTCGTCTTAACGAGGGTGAAGGCCTTTGGTTCTTAACCAAAAGGTTATCCTCATCTTAATGAGGGTGAAGGTCTTTAGATCTTAAATAGAATGTTAATCTCATCTTAATTAAGGTGAAGATCTCTGATTCTTAAATAGGAGGTTAACCATGTCAAAAATAGGAGAAAGATCTCATCCTGACCTAGGTGAAGATGCTTACTAGGGATATGAAGACCTTCAGTTCTTAAACAGAAGGTTAACCTTGTTTCAACGAGGGTGAAGGCCTTTAGTCCTTAAATAAGATGTTAATCTCATCTTATCGAGGGTGAAGGGCTCCGGTCCTTAAAAAGGAGATTAACCACGTCAGAAATAGGAGAAAGATCTTGTCCTTACATGGATGAAGACCCTTACGAGAAATATGAATGCCTCCAGTTCTTAAATAGGTGGTTAATCTCATCTTAACAAGGATGAAGGCCTCTAGTTCTTAAATAAGAGGTTAACCATATTAGGAATAAAAGGAGGGCCTCATCCTGATGTGGATGAAGATCCTTATGAGGAATATGAAGGTCTCCAATTCTTAAACAAAATATTAACCTTATCTTAACGAGGATGAAGGCATTCAATTCTTAAACAGGAGCTTAACCTTATCTTAATAAGGATGAAGGCCTCTGATTCTTAAATAGAATGTTAATCATGTCTGGAATAGGAGGATCTCATCCTGACGTGGGTGAAGATCCTTATGTGGAATATAAAGATCTCTGATTCTTAAATAGAATGTTAACCTCATCTTAATGAGGGTGAAGGCCTCTAGTTCTTAAACAGGATGTTAACCACATCAGAAACAGAAGGAGGATCTTACTTTGACATGGGTGAAGATCCTTATGAGAGATATGAAGGCCTCAGATTCTTAAACAGAAGATTAATCTTATCTTAATAAGAATAAAGGCCTCTAATTCTTAAATTGGAGATTAATCACATCTTAACGAGAGTGAAGACCATCTGTGCCCTAAGAGAGAGATCCCCATAATGGCCTTTTGTGCTCCTGGGGAGAGGTCCTTCGAACGGCCCACCAGAAGGGGCCTTCTCAACAGTCCATTTGTGTCCCGACAATCTCATTAGAAATAGGAGGAGAACCTCATCGTAACGAGGGTAAAAGTCATTTTAACGAAGATCCTTACAAGGGGCGTGAAGGCCTTCGATTCTTAAATAGAAAGTTAACAATGTTAGGAACAGGAGGAGGACCTCATCCTAATGTGGATGAAGGCCTTTGATTCTTGAATAGGAGGTTAACCACATTAGAAACAAGAGAAGAATCAATCTAATATGAGTAAAAAACCCCATGAAGGGCATGAAGACTTCTGGTTTTTAAATAGGGAGACATGCTAGCTCCTAAACGAGTTTAGAAGACTCTTATTTATAAATAAGGTGGATAGGTTTATGAGACATCGGACTAAAATTATTATTTTAAAAATGATATCAACATCGAGCATGACATGAAAATTAGGAATCCCACAAGCATCAAGCCAAGATAAGATATAGAAGGATAATTGAAAGAAGTACTATTTTATTAAATCAAAGTTCATTACATAGGTCCTTAGGACCGATTACAAAAAAAAAAAAACAAAGAAAGAGAAAAGAAAGACGAAGTCCTACTTGGTCTTTGGACTACCCGCCCTAGCCATTACAAGAGTGTGTTTTAAATTATTTACTTTGCCTTTAAGCTCTTTTCTCACCTCTAAATTCTCATCAAGCAGCTTTCAAGCTCTTCAAGCATTCTCCTCAGCCTTCCTTAATCTTTTTTGTAAAATAGCAGACTTGGCCTCGGCATCCTTCACAGTATCTCGTTGATAGGTCATTTGAATTTTGAGTTGAAGAAGCTCAGACTTGCTCTTCTCATATGTTTTAGAAAAAATTCTAAGGATATTCTTCAGAGAAGTAACTTCATATGAATCTGCACTCGGGCTGACCTGAGCTCTATTTGCTAACTGCTACTGAAGTCAAGTTACTTTATCATTGGCTACCCAAAGTTTCTACTTCAGTTCGGTAATTTGGTCGCACCAGCCAAGTTTGTAAGTGTCGTATGCCTCCTCATCCACAAGCAACTATTTCTAAAGATTGGAGAACATCGACTAGTCCCTGCCATATTTGCCCTAATTTTGAGCCTTGGTCGAGCCTCTCTCTAACTGTGGAATTTTTCTTTTGCCTCTCAAAACTCGACCTCAAGAGAATAGATTTTGGTAGTCAAGGTTTAGGACTTCTCGCTGGCTTACTTGGACGTCCGCTCCAACTCTTTAGTCAAATCATATTTCTTAGAGGTGTATTCTTTAAAGGCCTGCTTGGAAGCTTGGCGAAGATGGTTGATTTTGGCCAAGGCTATTGTGTAGTTATTTTTTGATTTTTGAAGTTTGTCTTCTATTTTCTTCAGTTTCTTGTTAACGTGTCGAACTTTTTTCCTTAAAGCTTTAATATGGGCCTTCAGGGGAATGCCCTGAGGAAGCGGTGCAGCTTCGGCCCATGACTACGTTCAACGGTAATATTTGTTGGCAAAACTCTAAATTATGGGCATATCACAATACATAGAGATATGAAGAAAGAAGAATTTTAATTTTATTGATCGAAAGATTTAAATACATCGAATGTAAAAAAAAAGTTACAATCAACAGAGGTCTCCGACCTTTAGGGGTGGGATGGCAGATGAGCTCTGCATAGCCTCAGTAGGTGCCTGCTCCTTGGTGAGTGCAAAGGCATTAGCAAAAGGTTCAGCAGGTCTTGCAGGCTCGACGGAGGGGAGATCGGCTTCAGTCGTAGAAGGTTCTGCTTTATCATCAGAAGAATCCCTCAGTAGAGATTCATCAGAAGGTCCCACTTCATCATCAAAAGAAAGTCTTAAGGATACTTCTTCGCTAGCAAGAAGAGTAGATCATTCTTCAGAAGACTATACTTTAGTGCAACCATAGCAATAGATTGGTCCAAATTTTGGATATCTAGAGTAGCAGTATTGAAGTGGCTAACGTAGGCTTGGATGGATTCTCCTTCCTTCTGCTTCATGTCGATAAGAAAATCCAAGCCCCGCCTCTGATGTCGGTTGCTAATAAAGTGAGCCGAAACTGGTGGCTTAGTTGGTCTAAAGAATAAATGGTACTCGATTTAAGGTTCGAGTATCAGTTTCTTGCTATGCCCTATAGGATGGTGGAAAAAGCTCGACATAAAATGACATCCGACATGCCATGGAGCAACATCATACTTCGAAAGGCTTCGAGATGGTCGATAGGATCAAAGGTCTCATCATAACTCTCAAACTGGAGGAGTTTGAAGTTTGGAAGGACGAGTTCCTACATGATCTAGATGGTGAATGGTGGGTTGGTGCAGATGTCATCATTGCAAACTAGGACAGCATGGCGGAGTTTCTTAATCTGCTGGTTTATCTTCTAGATCTTTTGATCGAGGATATCGTCTCGATCATGAATCTCAAAGGATGGCTAGCTTGACGGGGCTTGAGACTTTTCGAGGGTGGAGTCATGCTTGGAGCAAGGGCTTTCTGCTCTATATTTTTCCTTCTCTAGGTTCTCTGGTTGGCTTCTCCAAGCAGGCCTTCCTTACATCGAATCTTGATATTTTGGTGACGATCTTTCCTATGGTGGTGGTGCCGGAGCTTGCTGTATGGCCTGCACAGCTTTCGTAAGGCCTCTCAGTTGTTATAGCAGTAGGTTGAACTAATCCATATCCACCAATATTACTAGTGGAGAAGGTTGAGGTGCAGGCGATGGGGCTGGAACTGGAGGATCGATCGATTCTAGGTTAGATCGAGTGGTGGTGGCGATGGATCATCAAGAAGAAATTTTTCTGGATGGCATCTTGCTAGTATAGAGGAAGATCAGAAGAAAAAGATTGGAATAAGAGAGGAAGAAGAAAAGCTCGACTAGATACTCTTTTTAAAATAAGGGCTCAGATGTCCTTCCTATAGCGCCAATCTTATTGGTGCAGAAAATGAACGACCACTGAAATTCACTAGAGGTAGAGGGATGATCTAGTCGATGAGACCTGAAGATAAAGTTTGAGCTGGAGGTGGATGTCTCTGATGTGGATTTTTCGATGATCAAGTTAGCTTTCTGGCCAATAAGAATGGAGTATATAGGAGGTTAGAATGGAGAGGAGAGCTTAGAAAGAAAAACGTATCTAGAGGATTCTTTTTATGCACGGAGCCTATAACAGAATAATAGTGACAACCATAATAGAATATTAGAAGGCCATTCGGACCACTCAAAATTTATTATGGAGAGTGGGCTGTTATTTATCACAACTCGCTAGTGGTTGAATTTTGTTTGCTGAAGTTCGGAGGCTTCCAAGCTTGATAGTATGGTATTCATGCTGAGATTAAGATATCGAAACTTAAGATCGGACTAACTGCGCTTGAAGGTTAGCTTTTAAGTTGTGGATGACGGGCTCATAAATTAGGCTCTGAATTTGAACCTCGATGAAGCTATCTTGACAGCTTTCAAAAGCTTGATGGCCTTCAAGGTCGGCCGAGAGTAGCTAGAAATACTCTGGTCTAGAGGGCGGAAAGGGACAACTGGTTCCTCAATTAAGACCATGGCCAAGCTCTTGTAGGGAAATTCAGCCAATACCTAAGGTGGTCCTGAAGTTAGGATGGAGGAGTACTGAGGTTCAACATTTGTGAAGTAGTTACTGCTTATCTCAGGTTAAATATTGGACTCATATTGGTGGCGAGGTCCTCTCGCTGATTCAAGTTCGTCTAGTCGAGATCCTCGATGTAGAATTGGAAAGATTTGCTATCCACGGGATGAAGTAGAGGAGTTTGACCAACTCCCAAGGTCTTCCTTTAGTTGAGGTTGGACAGTGCTAGAGTTTTATATTTACGGGATGCCTGCTGCCTATTCTGGGCTAAAGATCGAAATCAGTCGAATGGCGACACTACTACAGATGGGGCTATGGCAGCACATAATATTACAGCAATTTTGAAAACCACAGTAATAGGCTCTATCACAGCGGTTACAGAGAATCGTTACCATAAGTCAACCTATCACAGTGGTTACATAGAACCGCTGCCATAGATTAAATCTATAGCAGTAGTTCAAGATAACCGCTGCCATAGGTCGGACATATACCAGCAATTTTAATTAACAACTGCAATAGATTAGACATATGGTAGTGGTTATTCCTAACTGCCACCATAGCAGCGGTTATAAATAACTGCCGCTATAGGACTGGCCTATGGCAGCAGTTATATGTAATCACTGTCATTGTCTAAACTTATCACAGTGGTTATGCATAACTGCTGCGATATCTTTTTTCATATTTTTACTTTAAATATTATATAATTTTAATATTTAATATCTATTTTTATTATTTATTATCTAAATAATTATTATTAGAATATCATCATAAAAGATCACCTCGATCCGATAGCCCTAGCTTCATCGATCAGAAAAATTTGATTTCGATAATTATGAACGATGATGTGATGATCTAATAGTTGAAGATCATCGATGGATCCAAAAATCTACAATGATGATCTTAATGATATTCATAGTATACTATCAAAGTTTAATTTTAATCAGATATTATTATCATGGTCAATTTAGTATGGAATGATTTTGATCATTAAATGAGAAACAAGTAATCAAAAGATCAAATAGTGTTCGATTATGAGATAATTTTTTAGTTAAATAATTTTTGCTGTGATTTTAATCATTTTATATGATGATGATTGTAAAATTTAAATCATTTTTGTATGAACTATTCACATTAAGTAGATTTTGCAAAAGCATGAGCATAATTACCAACGGATTTTAAGAATGGATATCGAGTGACGTATGATTTTGGATTGTTCTTAGACCCATGATTTAAATTTTATAATCACCATCATTAAAATGATTAAAATAGTAGCCAAGATCGTTTATCTAAAAAACTATTTCATAATCGGACGTCATCTGATCTTTTGATCACTCATTTATCTTTTAACGATTGAAGTTATTCGATACTAAATTGACCATAATAACGATACCTGATTAATGTGAAACTTTGATAGTATGCTACAAACGTCATCGAGATCATCATTGTAAGTTTTCGGATACATCGAAGGTCTCCATCTATCAGATCATCGCATTATCATTCATGATCATCGAAATTAAATTTTTCTGATCGATGAGGCTAGGGCTATCGGATTGAGGTGATCTTCTGTGATGACACTCTAATGATAATTATTTACATAATGAATGGAGAAAATGTACATTAAATTTTAGAATTACATAATATTTAGAGCAAAAATATGAAAAATTTATTTCCAACTTATAGTAGCAGTTACTGAAAATCGCTGCCATAGATCCCCGTGGCAGTGGTTTTCAGTAACCGCTATCATGGATATATGGCAGTAGTTCAAAAATTACTGTCATAGATTAGGTTATTTTTGCCCAGCTCATCCTTAATTTGATTTTTTCTTCACCTAGCACTATGTCTCTCCCTCCTCTTCACCATCGGTGAGGCTCCACCCCTCCATTTTCCTTTTCGATCGGTGTCGCCTCCTCCTCCACCTCCTATTGGTTATCCAACTAGTGCCGCCTTCACTCACGCCTCCTCCTTCCCTAGCCTCGGTGAACCCGTGCGGGCTAAGCCCGCGGCTCCTCCATTGGGCCATTGCTCGCCCCCTCCTCCCATGACTTCTTCCCCTCCACCCGTGAATTCTTCGCACCCACCCATGGCCCCACCATCCTCCCCTCCCATCCCTCCCTGGCCTCAATGAACCCATGCGGCCTAGGCTCGTGGCTCCTCCATCGGGCCGTCACCCGCACCCCACCCCCTCCCTCTTGGCTCCCCGCGACCACCACCAAGCCCCCTCTCCCGCCCTCTGGCCCTAGCGAACCTGCACCCACGCTCCCCTTTTCTCTATCTCTTTCCTCTTTCTCTTTCTCTCTCTTATGTCTCTCTATCTCACTATCTTTTATCGCTCTCATTTCGTAGGTTCCCTTTAGCATCGTCGTCTTTCTCTAGCACCATCATCGACGACCCTCGAAGCTTTCTGTGCGACCCCTTCTCAATAACCATAGGTATAATTTTTTAAAATTTTATAGTATTATTTATTAATTATTTATAATATTTATAATAATATTTATAATAATATTTATAATATTTATAATAAATATTATAAATATTTATAATAAATATTATAATTATCTACTGATCGTGGGTCATGCCTAAGGGTGCAATTGAGCCGAGATGAGTCGATTAACTAGAAGCTCGAGCTCGACTCAACTTAAAATACTCAAGCTCGAGTTTAGTTGATCCTTAACATCCCAAGCTTGAATTCGGTCGAGCCTTAGGCCGTGCCATATCGACAGCCGTGGATAGCCCTTGGGCCGTGCCAATCGATAAAAAAAATCCGCATCGATGGATTTTGGTTTGTGTCATGTCGGTGATTGTGGATGGCCCTGGGTCATACCAGCAGCCTCAAGCTGTGCCATGTCGGTGGTCGTGGACAGTCCTTGGGTCGTGTCGATCGATAAGAAAACCTCCACTGATGGATTCTAGGCCGTGTCGGCAGCCTTGGACCATGCCATGTTGGTAGTCATGGATGGTCTTGAGCCAAGCCAGTTGTCTTGGGCCATACCGTGTTGACGACCGTGGATAGCCCTTGGGCCATGCTGGCCATTAAGAAAACCTCCGTCGATGGATTCTATGCCATGTTGGAGGCTGTAAGCTATGCTGATCGCTAAGAGAACCCTCACCCTCGTCGATGGGTTTTGGACCATGTCGACCGCTAAGAGAACCCTTGGCCACTAATAGAAAGTAAAATTATTTATTGTTCCTCCTTAATTATTTATGGATGTAATTCATGTTGTAGAATTTATTACATAATATTTTTTGGATGTTTATATTTTATTGCTTTTGTTTATTGCACTGTATAACGATAAACCTATCAATTGATTAGTGTACATAATCTCTAGCATCGTACATTTATATATTTTTGTACGGATAGAAAAATTATATACAATGATCAATTGATTATCTAATTTGGATAGTTTAAAAATTATAAATAATTTTATAGATAATTATAGTAATCAAATGGTATGCTAAGAATTTCAAATAAAATTTTGGATAGCACTTTTCTTTTATTCTTTCTACATGAAAGAACTAAGAAAAAATGCTGCCAAAATTTTATTCGACCTTTATTGCATATCATTTGATTACTGTAATAAACATATAGAATTAATATAATTTTTAAATAGAATAGGGTCTATCTTTACCTATTAGTTGGTGATAGGATGCATTTATTGTATATCTAAAAATGATATTTAATATGAGTTTCACACATGATATTTATTTCGATCCCTGTTTATGATATATTTTTTATTTATAATGCATTATTATATAATGTAAGTTCCATCCATGATTTAATTACAATATCATCAATTTTTGTAATGAATAAGGGATGGATGAAGTTTAGTAGGCTCTCGTCAGAATATAAGGCTGGACTTCAAAATTTTTTTTGATTTTGCTATAGAAAAATTTAGAAACAATAGACTTATCCAATATCCTTATAAAAAGTGTATGGATGGGCTGTGACTACCTCGTCAAGATGTAAATAATCACCTCACTATTTATGGCTTTAAATTCGGTTATTAAATTTGTTGGGATCAACATGATGAGGACAGGCCACAAGAAGGCGATCAACATGATGAGAAAGTAGAATAAATGATTCGTGATATTTTTTCATTTATTGGTCATAATGACGGTGCATCTACATCCATGTCTGATCTTATGGTTGGTGGAATGATAAATAGTGAGGATATGGAGAAGGTCTGCAAGTTGATGGAGGATGATAATATTTTGTCATACCTCGAATGTGAAAAAATGGTGAAGCTTGAGTTCTTAATCTAGTTGTACCATACAAAATACTCCAATGGGTTCAGTAATAATGGAGTGAATGGCATACTAGAGCTTTTGGGGGACGTTCTTTTGGATAATACACAAATTCTGAAGAATAATTATGAGACATTGAAGATTATTGAATAGTTGGGCTTTACTTACACCAAGATACATGCATGTCCTATAATTGCATGCTCTATTAGGAGGGGGATGCCAACTAGAATGAGTGCACAAGGTGCGGTGTATCAAGATGAAAATAAAATAAATTCGGCACATCGACCCATGTACCTCAAAAATTAATGTGGCACTATTTTTTGATTCTGAGACTACAAAAATTGTTTATGTCGGTAAAGATATCGAAGGACATGAGATGGCATGAAGAGGATCGAACAAAAGATGATGCATTGAGGCATCCAATCGATGGAGAGGTATGGCAGAAGTTTAATGAAATATATTCCGATTTTGCACAAGAGATATGTAATGTGAGGTTGGACTTGTCATACGACAGTCATAACCTATTCAAACATATGAATACCGTCCACAGTATATAGCCAATATTTATTCATGTTTACAACCTCCCACCGTGAGTGTATGAAAAAATTCTTTGTTTTTATGACAGTACTCATCTTTGGATTGATAGAGATAGGTAATGATATTTATGTCTATTTACAGCCTCTTATTGCCAAGCTAAAATAGTTGTGGAACATTTAAGGTGTTCCAACTTTTGATGCTTTGTTGAATGAGACATTCTCCATTCACGTAGCATTTTTGTAGATAATAAAGGACTTTCCAGCTTATATCCTAATATCTTGTTGGAGCACGAAAGATGAGCTAGCATGCCTGATTTATGAAAAAAATATCCAATCTAGAAGATTTACACATCGAAGGAGCTTTAGCTATATGGGGCATCGATGTTTTTTCCATCGAAACCATCCATATAGAAGAGATGCATGTTGCTTCGATGGCATTGTTGAAGAAGGTGAGGCGCCTAGTCGGATGTCTAGAAGTAAGATATTGAGAGAGTTGAATCGTCTCAGTGTTGAATTTGAAAAAGATGATCCGATTGGTGTTAAGAAGAGAAAATGTCGATCAAAGAAAGATGACACACTTTAATTGAAGGAAAAAGAGCATCTTCTTTGACTTGCCATATTGGGTGACAAACTTATTGTGCTATAGCTTAGATGTAATGCATATTGAAAAGAACGTATGCAAGCTCATATTGGCAATAATATTGAATATAAAGGATAGAACTAAGGATGACTTAAATTCATGATTTGACTTGAAAGAATGGAATATTAGGAGATCAGTCCATCCAAAGCCGATAGGGGGAGAACAGTGGAGGCTCCCTCATACATGCTATATTATGGATGCCTCCGAATGGTCCATATTTCTTTATGTGTCGGAGAACATAAAGATCCCAAATGGATACTCAAGCAACATATCAAAGCATATAAATAGTAAGGATATTAAGCTTGGGGAATTGAAGACTCATGATTATCATGTACTGATGCAAGAATTGATCCCAATAGCTATTCACCGCATGTTGCCAAAAATTGTCAGAATGGCTATTATTCATCTTTACAACTTTTATAGAGATATTTGTGCGAAAAGATTGCTTAAGAAAGATGTGAAGAAAATGAAGGTAAGGGCGGTATCTATATTATGTCATCTAGAGAAGATATTTTCACGATTATGATGCATCTCATCATGCATCTTATAGGAAAAGTTGCACTTGGAGGTCTAGTATTCTGTCGATGGATGTATCCTATTGAAATGAATATTCAAACTCTAAAATTTTATGTAAAAAATATGAATTGCCCGAAGGGATCGATAGCAAAAGGTTATTTGGATCAAAAGTGCATGAATTTTTGTACCATATACTTAAACAAGCTTGAGACATTGTAATCGGCCAATGAGAAATCAAGATGACCAGTATGAGCCAATTGAGGCTGTATTTGAGTCCATTCCACTGTCAGATGGACTTTCTACTTTATATCGCCTCACTGATTTGAGCATTGAGGAAAGAGATAAGGCGCACTACTATCTGTTCTTCAATTATGATGCTATTGAGCCATACATAAGGTGAGTCACTCAGCTTTATTTATTTTATAATAATTAAAAAAATATTTAATTATATCTAAATTTATTCTTTGTGCATGCAGTAAACACAAAGAGGTACTTATAAGAGTAAAATATGATGCTCTAAGTATGCAGAAAAAAGAGAAAATGCATAGCAAAAAATTTTCTAAATGGTTCAAAGATCATATAAGCAATTATATATTCTTATCTTGTATAACTTATTTGAACATGTTTATTAATTAGGTATCATCTTCTTAATTAGGTGTGAAAATTATCACTTGGTGATGTGAGCCCTGAAGTGCATGCTCTTTCAATGAGCCTTAATCATACCGTGCATGAGTATAAATAGCTCATCATTAACGGCTATAGGTTTAATATTCATAATAGGTTCATAAACATAGCAACATAAAATAGTAGCATGATATTGAGTGCCACCACTAGGTGTTATGCTAGCTCGAGGGATTCACAGCTTCGTACGGAGATTTGAACTATTATAAGATGGTGGAGAAGATAGTCATCTTGGACTACTATTCTAAAGGAAGAATTGCATTAATGAAGTGTGATTGGTTTGACACCTTATCATAGTCAGGAATAAAAATTGATGAGTACAGTTTTACTCTCATCAACATGCAATGCTATCTCCATATAGAAGAACCATATATACTTGCCTCCTAAGCTAGTCAAGTCTTCTACGTTAGTGATCCCTTAGAGCCTCAATGGGGTATTATTGTGAAAATGGTGCCTAGGCATATCTTTGATGATACCGAGGTTGATAACGATGTTGGACCATGCATGTAAAGTACTCGTCTAGGAAAAAACTTATCTGGTATTATCAAGATCCCACATATATTTATCAGGAGTGATGGTGATATCTATATTATAGATGCCACTAGACGATGATTTTAATATTTTGATATAAATATTAGAGTCTATTTATTGATGCTCTACTAATATTATTGTCCAACATGTTATATTTGTTAATATTCATTAATGTTGCAGATCACGATAGCACTGAAATGCCATCTAGCTTTTACCCCTGTCTCTCGGTGGGTTATGCGGAGCACCGCATCTGAGTCGCATTCAGAGCATACTCCATTCACCTCCATATCGACTGTCTAGGAACCACCGGCATCTACTCCTCCACCGGCATCTGAGCCTCCACCATCAACCACATGTCTGACACATACTCCACCTATCGATGAGTCTCTACTGGCATCCACATCACACGATCCTATGGCTAGTAAGTATATGTTTTTATTATGTTATGTTATTTATTTTTTTTTATATAGTTATTGTACACTTATATATTTGTATAACATATTTTCATTGCAGGTGCATTATCTAGTAGAACATTTCACGATCCTACATGCATGCCGTATGTGTGGAACCGTCGGCATCAGGTGATGGTGGAATATGATGCGAAGAAAAGGCCAGTAGGAAAGATTGCATGGGAGATGCATTTCTTTTTTGGAATGCTTATGAGGCGGTTCGACATCATTCCACTATTATCCATAGACTGGCGATTAATAGATGCTGGTGTCAGAAAATGGGTGTGGAAGGAGATATGGATAAATATATCTTAATTATATTTATGCATTTGATATGTTTATTTTATATTTGATTAGAATAATTTCGTAACTAACTTTTGATAACTTTATGTAGAGGAGGTACAACTTTTCAGATCACGAGTAGGCTCGAGATGTCCGACTGAAGAAGATTGGAAAGTTGTACTGGGGCTATAAGATCAAGCTCCATAGAGGATGACTCAAGCACTGACGGGACATTCTGGAGGAGTTTGTTCCTTGGATACAAGACTATCCCTCGAGTCAGTGGAAGGGGATGGTTAGACATTGGAGAAGCAAGGAGTTCGAGATTTAATTTATAACTTTTAAATTTTTCAATATACTTAAAATTATATTTAAATATTTTTTAAATATTTATTATTTATTTAAATATTTATTAGACTATCTTTCATTAGAATCGAGAACCAAACAGTCAAGGAGTACATGCATACTCTCGACTGTGAGTCTATGGCCAGTCTTGTATATAGAGAGATAATAAATTCTAAATCTTACTAGATAAATTAAATTTATATTTTTTTATATTTTTAATAAATTAATCCATTGTTATAGCTGATGAGATATGGGATGATGCCCAGCCGTAGTGAGATCTTTCAATCCAGCCATACGGACAAGAAGAGCAGGCTGATGAACATCACGATCGAAAGAATTTTTACAAGTAATAAATATGTTAGTGTGATTAGTATTATAGTATTTATTATAATATTTTATTTAAATTTATAATTACAGGAGCAGTTAGATGTACTCGTGAATGAGGGCTCGAATACCTTTGGCCTCCGTGACCATCTGTCTCAAGTCTTGGAACCTAAGCACTTTAGAAGGATCTGATGCTAGTCCAGATATATACCAACGAGCTACTGGTCTAAGGTGAGCATCTCTTCACATGCTTTTGGTGTCGTCAGTCAGAAGCAGCTTGAAGAGGCATTGGCATAGGTAGCTCAGACGAGGATGTAGGCAGATCAAGCTATGGAGCGGGCTGCTCAGGTTGAGGACTGCACATCTTAGCTATAGGGCATCCTGAGTGCCATGGTGATGAGGCTTAATACATATTTTGGAGATGACTTCATGGGCCTTGAGGACATGTTAGTCGATGTTTCAACTCCAACTCCTCCAGCTCCAGTCCCTCCAACTCCTGCTCCAGCTCGAGCTCCTCTAGCTCGTGCTCCATCTTTCGATAATGATGACGATGTAGATTTAGGAGACTTTTGATATTTTTTTTTAAAAAATATTATAATAAATTTTATTTAATAATAAAATTTAAGCATTTTAGAAATATTCTTATATTTATAATATTTTCTTATATTATATATTAAACTATAGTTATTAG
Organism: Cocos nucifera; assembly: GCA_006176705.1. Taxonomy (NCBI): domain Eukaryota; kingdom Viridiplantae; phylum Streptophyta; class Magnoliopsida; order Arecales; family Arecaceae; genus Cocos; species Cocos nucifera. The sequence continues at coordinate 977,961 of QRFJ01000289.1, forward strand.
GTAAAAAAATAAAAAAAAAAATTATATTTTTTTTATTATTCAAAAGCTACGACAGTAGTTGAAAAATCGCTGCCATAGATGTGCCAAATCTATGGCAGCAGTTACCAAACCGCTACATTAGATTTATGGCAGTGGTTAGAAAATCGCTGCCATATAGTCTATGGCAGTGGTTTACTAATCGCTGCCATAGGTTACCTATAGCAGCAGTTTGAAAACCACTGTCATAAGTTATCTATGGCAGTGATTTGCATAACCGCTGCAATATCCGTTGCTATAGAGCTACGACGATGGTCGTAGTGGTAGCGGTTAACTAACCATTGCCATAGCCTATGGCAGTACTTTTTGGGGCTATAGCAGCGGTTACCAATCGCTACCATAGCTCTTTTCTATAGTAGTATAAACTTTTTTCACTATTTAAGTTCGTCTGGCTGAAGTTTATAGTATAATCTCTTGGAGAGTTAGAGTAAAGGAATTCAGCTTTCGCACTAAATTGGAAATCGATTGGAGTGGTCACAATTTCTAGGATGAACCTCCCTTGATCGAAGCTCTAAACTTATTTGAAATCTGATCTTCAAGGACTTGCCTGGACTAGGGGGTTGATTTAAGTGAAGCTTAGATCTGATCATTGCAACCCCAGATGACATTGTACCAAGGTCGAACTTTCGGTTGGACTTCGATGGGAGCTATTTTTATCCCCTACAAAAATCAACTTAACTTGATTTAAATTTAAAGGGCTAATATATTGAGATTTCACTACTACAAAAAGAGTTTACGACAGCACATACTATGGCAGCGGTTTTTGAAACTGCTATAATAGAGTCTACGGCAGCGGTTATAAAGAACTGCTGCTATAGGTCTAACCTATAGCAGTGGTTACAACAAACTGCTGCCATAGTAAATTGCTGCCATAGGTCGGACTATGGGAGCGGTTCCTTATAACCGTTGCCATATACCTATAGCAGCGGTTACAACAAACTGCTGTCATAGTAAATTGCTGTCATAAGTCGGACTATGGCAGTGGTTTCTTATAACCGTTGCCATATGTCGGACCTATAGCAACGATTCCTTATAACCATTGCTATACGTCGATTTATGACAGCGGTTATTTGTAACCACTGCAATATATTTTTTTCTTATTTTTTTTCTAAATAATATATAGTTTTAAAATTTAATATCCATCTTCATCATTCATTATCTAAATAATTATCATTAGAATATCGTCATAAAAGATCATCTCGATCTGATGGTCCTAGCTTCATCGATCAAAAAAATTTGATTTCGACGACCATGGATGATGATGCAATGATCTGATAGATGAAGACCTCTAATAGGTCCAAAAATCTGCAATGATAATCTCGGTTATGTTTGTAACATACTATCAAAGTTTTACTTCAATCGGATATCGTTATCTTGGTCAATTTAGTATAGATTAATTTTGGTTGTTAAATAATAAACAAGTGATCAAAGAACCAGACGGTATCCGATTATGAGATATTTTTTTTATAAATGATCTTGGCTACTACTTTAATTAATTTTTATGGTGGTGATTATAAAATTGAACTCGTGAGACTAAGAACGATCTAAAACTATACGTCGTCCAATAACCATTCTTAAACTCCATTGGTTGTTATATATATATATATGCTCATACTTTTGCAATATCTGCTTATTGTGAATAGTTTATACAAAAATGATTTGCATTTTACTATCATCATCGTATAAAATGATTAAAATTATAGCAAAGATCATTTAACTAAAAAATTATCTCATAATCGGACGGCGTTTAGTCCTTTGATCGTTTGTTTCTAATTTAATAGTCGAAATCATTCCGTACTAAATTGATCATGATAACGATATCCGATTGAAGTAAAACTTTGATAGTATGTTACAAATATCACCAAAATCATTATTGTAGATTTTTGGATCGATCGAAGATCTTCATCTATCAGTCATCGCATCATCATCGTGATCGTTGAAATCAAATTTTTCTAATCGATGAAGCTAGGGCCATCGGATCGAGGTAATTTTTTTGTGATGATACTCTAATGATAATTATTTAGATAATGAATGAAGAAGATAGGCATTAAATTTTAAAATTATATAATATTTAGAAAAAAATAAAAAAAATTATTTTCAATCTACGACAGTGGTTACTAAAAATCGCTGCTATAAATATATGGCAGTGGTTATAAATCACTGCTGTAGATCTATTGCAGTGGGCTGTAGATCTATTGCAGTGGTTTACCATAACTGCTGTCATAGATCTACGATAGTAGTTCAAAAATTACTGCCATAGGTTAGGTTAAAAATTTTTAATTTTTCTTTCCTTCCATGCGCGTGCTCTCTCTCTCTTCCCTCCTTTCCATCATCGATGAGACTCAATCCATCCCTGATCGCGGCCACCCGCCCTCCCCATCCCTAGCCACCGTCCCCTGGCACCCACCCCTTGCCCTCCCCATCCCCTGGCCTCCCCATCACAGCGCCCCTCCAAGCTCTTTCTCCCTCTCTCTCTTTTCTCTTTCTTTTTCTCTCTCTTCTCTCTCTATCTCACTATCTTGCTATTATTTCGTAGGTTACCTCTAGCACCGTCGTCTTCCTCTAGCGCCACCGTCGATGATCTTTGGAGCTTTCGATGTGACTCCCTCTCTATAGTCATAGATATATTTTTTATTTTAATTTTATAATATTATTTATTAATCACTGAACTAGATTTGTCAACATATCGAGTTTAGATCGAAATCTGAATATTCAAATTTGGACTCGATTTTAATTACTGATACTAGACCCAAATCCGAATACTCGATGGGTTCGTACTTGAAGTATCAGACTTGGATCCTAATGGATCTCGGGTATCCGGACCCAATTTCGGGACCCAAAACTAAGAAAGAGAGAGAGAGAGATGGAGGGAGGGGGTTCGGCCTCACCGTCGTTGTCGGCATGGGAGACCAAGAGAGAGAGGGAGGGAGGGGGTCCGGCTTTGCCAACGAGGGAGATCGAGAGAGTGAGAGGAGGGAGGGGTTCGGCCTTGCCGCCATTGCCGGTGAGGGAGATCGAGAGAGGGAGAGAGGGAGGGAGGGGGTCCGGCCTTGCCGAGGAGGGATGAGATCGAGAGAGGGAGATCAAGAGAGGGAGAGAGGGATCAGGGAGGGGGTCTGACCTCATCGACGATGGAGATTGAGTGGGAGAGGGGCATTCTAGGACAAAACTTACCTAGTACTATCGAGGTCCCAGACATATTTGTCAGGAGCGATGGTGATGTCCATATTATAGATGCCACTAGGCAATGACTTCAACATTCTGATATAAATTATTAGAGTCTATTTATTGATGTGTTGCTAATATTATTGTTCAAAATGTTAAATTTATTGCCTAAAGGTTGCAACCCCCACCCTTCGAATGACTATGCGGAGATCCATATCTGAGCCATGCCGGTAGGTCATGCCGTGCCATGCTGTGGATAGTGTCGTGCTGGTAGACCGTGCCATGCCTTGGGCCATGTCGTGCCGTGCTATGCCTTTGGTCGTGCCATTGTCGGTAGGCTGTGTCGTGCCGTGTCGTGTTGTGTTGGTAGGTCGTACCGTGCCGTGCCTTGGATCGTGTCGTGCTGTTTTGGTAGTTCGTGCCTTGGATCGTGCCGTGCTGGTAGGCCATGCCGTGGGCCGTGTCGACCGCTAAAAATACTCCCGACTATTAAGAGAACTCCGATCTTGTTGCTTTTGTTTATTGCATTGCATAGCGATAGATTCGTCAATTGATTAGTGTACATAATCTTTGGCATACATATATTTATATGTAATTGTACGGATGGTACCTAGGCATATCTTTGATTATTGTTCAACATGTTATATTGGTTAATGTTTATTAATGTTGCAGATCACGGTGGCACTAAAATGCCATCTTGCTTTCACCTCTGCCTCTCGACAGGTTACATGGAGTTCAGCATCTGAGGAGCAGTCAGAGCATATGCCATCCACCTCCGTATCGGCTGCTTAGGGACCTCCATCATCGGCATCTACTCTATCGGGAGCATCACGTACTCCACCGATATCTGAGCTTCTACCGTCATCCATATCTCCGACACATGCTACTCCACCGACATCTGAGTGTACGTTTTTATTATATTATTTATATAGTATTTATATACTTATATATTTGTATAACATATTTTTATTGTAGGTGCATCATCCAGTAGGATATTTTACGGTCCCATATGTATGATGCATGTATGAAACTGCCAGCATCAAGTGATGGTACAGTATGATCCGAAGGAGAGATCGTGCGAAAGATGTATTTTTTTTTTGGAGTGCTTGTGAGGCGGTCAAACATTATTCCCATAGAGTCCAAAGACTGACGATTAATGGATGATACTATTAGGGACCGGATATGGGAGGAGATATGGATAAGTGCATCTTAATTATATTTATGCATTTTATATGTTTACACTATTTTTTATTAGAATAATTTTATAACTGACTTTTGATAACTTTGTGCAGAGGAGGTATGACTTTTCTGATCACGAGAGGGCTCGAGATGCCCGACTGAAGAAGATTGAGGAGTTGTACCGGGGCTACAAGATCAAGCTTTATAGAGAATGGCTCGAGCACCGACGAGATACTCTCGAGGAGCTTGTTCCTTAGATATAGAACTGTCCTCCGAGTCAGTAGGAGAGGATGGTTACACATTGGAGGATCCAGGAGTTCGAGGTAAAATTACTAACTTTTGAGTTTTTCAATATACTTAAAGTTATATTTAAATATTTTTTAAATATTTATTATTTATTTGAATACTTATTAGGTTATCTCTCGTTAGAATCGGAAGAACTGGGCAGCCTAGGAGTATACGCATACTCTCGACCGTGAGTCTATGACCAATCATGTGCATAGAGAGGTAATAAATTCTAAATCTTATTAGATAAATTAAATTAATATTTTTTTATATTTCTAATAAACTGATCCATTGTTATAGCTGATGAGAGATGGAGTGATGCCCAGCCGTAGTAAGATTTTTCAATCCAATCGTATGGACAAGGGCAGGCCGATGAACGCTGCAATCGAAAGAATTTTTGTAAGTATTAAATATATTAGTATATATGATTAGTATTATAGTATTTTTTATAAAATTTTATTTGTATTTATAATTATAGGATCAATTAGATGCGCTCGCGAGCAAGGGCCCGGATACCTCTGACCCTAATGACCATCTGTCTCAGGTCTTGGGGCCTGAACACTCTTGGAGGATCCAATGCAAGTTCGGACATACGCCAACCAGCTATTGGTTAGGGGCAAGCATCTCTTCACAGACTTTCAGTATCATTAATCGGAAGGAGCTTGAGGTGGCATTGGCACGGACAGATCATGTTGCGATGTGGGCAGATTGGACTGAGGAATGCACATCTCATCTAGAGGACATCGTGAGAGACATGGTGTCGACGCTCAGCACATATTTTGGAGGTGCCTTCACGAGCTTTAAGGATATATTGGTGCGCATTCCAGCTCCAACTCTGACTCTAGCTCTAGCTCGTGCTCCATCTCCCGGGGACGACGACGATGTAGATTTAGGAAACTTTTGATGTATTTTTTTTAAAAAAATATTGTAATAAATTTTATTCGATAATAAAATTTTAGCATTTTAAAAATATTTTTATGTTTGTAATATTTTTTGTATTATATATCTCTGCATTTGTCAGATAAAATATATGAAAAAATTAAAAATTTTATATTTTTTAATTATTCAGAAGCTACGGCAGCGGTTTTACAACCACTGTCGTAGGTAATGAGTCAACCGCTATATTAGACTTATGGCAACGGTTACATAACCGCTTTCATAGACAAGCCTATGGCAGCAGTTTCATAGCCGCTGCCACAGATCGGTCTATCACAATGGTTCTATAACCGCTGCAATAGGCACTCTATGGCTGTAAGTTTCATAACCATTGCAACAATCGCTGCCATAGATCTACGGCGACGGCTGCAGTGGCAGTGGTTAGCTAATCGCTGCCATATCTTATAGCAGCGATTTTTTGGACTACGACGGTGGTTATAAATCACTGCCATAGTCCGATTCTGTAGTAGTATTTAACGATTTAATGGATACTAGGTCTAACGTATCTGGATCCAAGTTTATGGGTCGAAACCCAAAACTTGAAACACTCACCACCTTTGTCCACACACAACCCTTTGGAGGTTTTTTGTTATCACAACTAAGGTTCAAGGGTGCCAATGGTAGGGGACAAGGACTCCAGGATGAGTCTTTAAAGACAGTCAAGGGAACTTCAAGAATGTTTAGATCAATTAAAAGGGTTGATTGGAAGAGATTATCATATCATATGCGCCCATTGGAGGGGGTGGAAGCTTACGTCCAAAGTTGTAGGATTGATGATCCATGCTGCTGCGCGAGTTGAGGGCATCTCCCAAGTTAGAGAAAAATTTAATCATTGAAGTGGAGTAGTGTAAGCATTTCTGATATTAGTTAGTCGTTTTTTTGGTCATTTTATTTTTGTTATATGAATGACTTTTCTGATTAAGATAGTTAGTCGGCCTTTTCTGTGATCCCCCTTTTATAGAGAGTTATGTTTTTTTTTTCGTAACTATTTTGGAGAGTGTAGTTCCCTGATGTTGCTATGGGTATAGGGTGTTTGCTGTGACCATTACTTTTACTGGACATTATGTTGTGTCTCGGCTGAGGGTTTCATTATAACTGGTTCGGCATTTAAACAATTTAGCACTGGCCTACATGGTGTAACAAGCTGTCGAGTCTTAAAATTGATATTTAAAAAGTAGATAGTGTTGGTTGGGTTGTGGCGTGATAATATCTGTCGAAATCCGGGGTAGTATCGGGCATCATAGAGATGAAAGGATGCATTAGCAGGCTTGATTAAACGGCTAGTGGGTTTGCCTTGGTATTCTAGTCCGATCCGAAACGTTTCCAGGTGTGGGTGTGTGGTAGCCCCGATGCAGGCTCCCCCCTAGCAACGACCAATGGATGGACATTGGCCGTTCCCAAACGCTATCGGCGGCCTAAAACTTTCCTCTTGACCGTTGGTAAGCCGGCGATTCAATGGGAGAATAGCAGAGGAGAGACCAAGCCAGTGCTATCTGCCCTCTAAAACCCAACCGGCGGCTACTGGAAAACCCATACGGCGGACCACCACCCTCTCTCCAAGCCCATGCCCCAATTTTCCAGTGGGTATGCTGGTGATTGGGAGGGAAAACCGCCGGTTTGCCAAGATCTGGCGGTTCTGCCTTCATTTTTTTTAATATTTTGATTCAATGATGGGTGGTCGCCGGAGATCTATTCTCACCTGCGATGCGTGGTGGCTCGCAAGTCTTCCCGTCGGCCCTTCCGTGGTGGGAACTTACAGACAGTCCTTGGGAGAGCATGCCATAGGCTGTAGGTAAAGATCTTGCTCGCAGCTATCCAGCATGGCGATGTGACGGCAGCTCACTGGGGTCATCGTTGGCCTGTTCCAAATGGCCGCCGGCAACCCTTCCGGCCACCAGATGTCAAGAGGCAAAGGATGAGGGGGTATGACGGCGGCGTCATCCATTTGGTTTTTTTTTTTTTTTTTCTTTTCTTTTCTTCTATTTTGTTTTTATTTATGTATTATATATATAATATATATTTATATATATAATAATATTTTATGGAGGAATATTATGGTGTTACCATCCCAGCATCTCATATGATTTTAGTTGTGCCACATAGATTATTATTTTATTATTTATATTAATTTAAATATTATTTTTAAATAATCATAAAATAGTATTTTAAAAAATTAGAAAAAAATATTATTTTAAAAATAAAAATAGAAAAAATAATAGATAATAAATATTTAAAAAAATTATAAAAATAGTAATAATATTTTTTTTAAATACTAATTCATTATTATTTAAAAAATATCATATTATTTTTTAAATTTAAAAATAATAACATACTAATTTATTTTTTAAAAAATAATATTTTATTTTTTTTAAAAAATAATATTTTATTTTTTTAAAAAAAATATATTTCGAGATATAAATCGATTCATTAGATCAGATCAAATCTAATAAATTATTTATAAATAGAGTATGATACTTTATTGATTTGAAAATTAAATTTCTATATTTAATAGCCTCCAAAAGTTTGAAAAATATACAAGAAGTGGGGGAGCGGGATTGTGATTGAGATTGGCGTTTGCTTAGAGAGAAGAGAAGCCATGGTGGGATGGCACTGGCGAATGCAGAGAAAATATGAGAACACAAAGAAAGAAAAATAATAATAATAAAATATTATTTTATTAAAAAAAAGAAAAGAAGAGAGAGTTTTTCTTTCTTTAGTGGTGGTGTTGGGATAACGATACCGATAGGAGTGCCAAAAAGGAATGCGAGATCGGATCGACATCTGTTCGAGAGAGAAGAAAAAGTTGGTTTAAGGCGGCTAGGGAGCGTGCGGGTGGCACCAACAAGCACGAAAAAATTATTTATAAGAAGAAAAGAGGGATGGGAGTGCGATCGGAAATCAACGTTTGCTAAGGAGAAGAAGGAGGAGCCCATGATTAGAGTAATGAAGGTTTTGTTATTTTTGTCGGGTACGGCGAGAAAAAAAAAAAAGGCGTAGCATGGATGTAATAGGAAGGAAAAAAAAATATATAAAATAATTTTATAAATATAATTTAAAAATATTATCATATATATAATAAAAAATAAAAAATTAAAAAATAAAAAAAAATTATTATAAATATTATTATTTTTAAAAATTTTTAACATTAATTATAACTTTATTACTTATCCTGGTGCAATATTATGAATTTCGACTAGTTTAATAATAAATTCATAGTTTTTTTAAACATAAATCATTAGGCTTCCAATAAAAAAAATAAAATAAAATAAGTAAATAAATAATTGAGTCTCTTACTTGTCATGTGGGAATCGGGGATGGGATGGTTTCTTTTAAACTGACCATAATAATTCAGCCGGCATGATGCACTGCAATGCCATGCACCGTTAGAGGAGTCGGTTTTTTACCTGGACAAATCATAGGACGGGCAATCACCGGAAAATAAAAAATAAAAAAAACTTTAATTTTTTTTTTAATTTTTTTTTAAAAGAAATTCATTTGAAAATGCTTTCATCTGGCTAAGGCTCACCAAATATGTTCTGCCAGCAGGTTCACGCCATTTATTGTTCACATATACGTATCATATCCTGATACTCAGCACCATTATTGGTCATAGAAGGTTATGCTTTCATGCAAGATTATGCTGGACAGATGTGCTCTGCCAGGATCAATTCCCATGATTTTTTTTAGTCATTTGCCATATATTCTAAAAACATTCCAAATTCCAGAGGGGAAAGAAGGGTGAAATTTTTTGGTTGAAAATACAATCTCAACCTGAAGGCCCCCAATTTTACCATTGTCTCTAACGCTTTTACCCGCTCTTAGTTGTTTGAAGTTGTTTTAGCGTATCCTCGGTTACAGACAATGCACGCTGCATGGGTGTTTTTATGCGAGTGAGGGAGGGGCGAGGGGGGCCGTATTACACAAGCTTTCAACATCATTAACTTACATTCATCCGTCGCGAAAGCCAATTATTAGTTTTGATCTTGTTCCGCTCCGTGAGACCAGAGTATGTAATTCGGCATTAATGTTGTGTTAGAGAACAGCATAAATGCACGATAAAGGCGTGTTTTAAGGAAGGGAAAAAGATAATTTTAATCCAACGCTGGTGAATTCAGGTCATCGATTTAAATTGGCAGATCACAAGGAGGTAATTCCTATCGCCGAAATGAGGGTTAATGGATGAGCGTGCTTTTAAAGCTGTTTCGGATGCTATCATTTTTTAGAAAAAAAAAAATAAAAAAATATTTTTAATTTTTCAAACGACAATGACGGTTAGATCATATCCATACACAGCTCTTAAGCACTCTATATTATTATCTATCTGCACAGGTCTCCAAGCAATTCACTGCACGATTGAAGGTGGATTCACAAAAGGAAGCTGAATCCTTCTATTCGTCGATGATAACAACCCGTCTCCCCTAATAAGCATTATCTCCACGCCTTCACTGGTAAGGACCAAAACCGGGGCGACGGCCGTAGCGGTTGCCGGCGGTTTTTTTTTTTAAAAGACCCCAAATTTTCCCTTTTTTGGCATCCACGTATCGTTAGTCCTTTATGTATCATGTTCCGACCCCTTTCCCACACCTCAAGTCCCATCACCCATTCCCTCTGCTCTCCTTGGGCCTTCTCCTTTCTTCCTTCACCTTCTCTCCTAGAAACCCAAAGAAAGAAACAAGAACGTACGTATGGGCAAGAGGCGCGGAGTAAGGAGCCTCGTTCGTGTGGTAGCGAGCCTGGTTCGTGTGCGGAACCTGTGCATGAGTATCCTCCTCACGGGGACCGCAGGGCCGATGTTCTCGGCGTTGCCACCGAGCTACGCCTTTGGCTTGGGGACGACGGAGTGGACGGGCAAGAGCGACGAGGACGTGGGTGAGATCGCCAGGCAGCGCGTGGGGTCGCCCAAACTGCGGGGCGAGAAGCGTAGGGTGTTGCCGGTGAACGACTCCGTGTGAGGTGATGGGAACGAAGGAGAAGGGTAGATCCTGAGATCTGCAGTTGGCATGAGCAGTAAAGTACCCTTTTCTTTTTTTTTTTTTCCTTTCATCGGAACATATGGATGGGAACAAGGGTGTGCTTGACCGTCTTATCACGTGAGATTTAGCCATTTCCATGCACAGGAGTGCATATGTTAAATTCAGATGCAGACACAATTTACAACCCTATCCCCATCTGATAGTGAATCCAAATATAATCAGGCATAGGATTGGACGTCAGATTGTATTTGGATATTTGTTAAACTTCTATGGAATATTTGGAATTTCCTCTAGTTACCAAAAGAACGCAAAGTATTACCTCATGAACAATGTGCGTTCCTAACATAATGCAAAAGTGCACCTGGGACAACAGGTGAAAATAAAAAGGTTAGTTTAATGGATTCACTTGAAAATACTTTCTTAGATGATCACCCATGTATATATGTGTATGCGCGCGCGCGCATGAGAGAGAGAGAGAGAGAGAGAGAGAGAGAGAGAGAGAGAGAGAGAGCAGGGGTTATATCTTTCATGAGAAGGAAGAATTCATTGTATCTTCTTTTGTGTGAATCTACCACTGAATGATGCAATAACCATTTTAACATCCTTGCAAGGAGTTTAGAGTGATCGTGAGAAAAGATTAGTCCCTTTTTTTTTTTTCATACGAAAGATACGATGCGTGAACCCAAAGATACATGTGTCTGAGTATTTTAACAAAAATGAAAAGAGGAATAGGATGGAAATCAGATAGGATGCCATATATTCATATTTATTTTATTTGATAAATATAGATATAAATATAAATATTATTTAGATATCAAAATTTATATTTATAATTATTTTAAATAGATATAAATATAAATTTGATATTAAAAGTATGAATATAAATTGGATAACTAAACTTTATGACCATAGAACCAAAAATATTACTAGATGAAGGATAAATTAAGAAAATGATATAATAATATGATTATATATTTCTTTAAAAATTTATGAATGCTATACGAAATTAAAATTATAAGTAGAATTAGATATTTAGATATAGATAAGATGGTCATCAATCAATATCCATATCTATATCTATTTATCTTTGATGAATACGGATATGAATATTTAGATATTTTAATTTTTAATTTAGATATATTTGAATACAAAAATGGATTTGAATAGATAATATCCAATCCACTTTCTTTCCTAAAGAGAAAATAAGAATGAGATTGGGACTTAGTCTACACAAATTATTGTCTGACCATATGCAAAATATACTTGCAAGATAACGTTGTCAGCTTGATGGACTCTAGATGGCCCACCCATAATCTAAACCCAAACCAAGCATGGAAGATAATGTTGATTAGATATTAAAGCAATGTTGATGTGTATCCTTCTAATGTGAAATCGAGAGAGAGAGAGAGACTATGAAGATGACAAATGCAATATAAAAGGTTCTAATAGGATAACTATAGTTGTAAGCAAAGTTAAGTTGCATGAACTACTCTGCACTGAATGTGATAGATGTAGGATTTGATGTGGTGCTCCCAAATCTTGGGAGGTCATAGGAGGAGTTAGGGTATTGACTTTGGAAGATTAGGACGGGTGTGAGTCCTAAGACTAGAATAGGAGTTGTCCTAGGTGAAGGCGGCATGTAGTCCTATGGAGATTCGAGGTTTAGGTGTGAGGACCTTGAGGGGCTTGGTAGGTGCTCCAAAAATCTGGGATACAAGATGGAGCAAAAAATCAAAGTCAAAAGAAGAATTAGCCAAGATAAGGGGTTGACACACAGGCAAGCTGGCTCGGATATGCAATCGAGTCAGCTCGAGCTGAGATCGAGTTAGCTCGGGATGCAGTTGAGCCGGCTATCTCAGACATACAGAAGACAAGATTTTGATGAGATGCAGCCAAGCCAGCTTGGCTCTTGATAGAGTCGGCTCGACGGTGGTGAATAAAAATGGATGAGGTTTCTATTTGGGTCTAGGATAGGCTTTTATCCTAGGATCTTAAGACCTGGACCAATAAGATCTTAAGGAGGCTAACTCATATATAGATTGGGTTTAGATCCAGGGGATGAGAGCATGTGAGACATATGTATATGAGCTCAGTGAGTGCTTTCATGTATTGAGTTAGCTTAAAAAAATTTTTTAGCTAGGATTTGGGTTTATTAGGATTCATGTGGTATAGCAGAAATTCTAGGATATATAAATTCAGATATTGTATCTTTATAATAGAGTAAAATATAATTGAGCTTTTCTTTCTAAAAATTCTCTACTCCTCTCTCTAGTTTTAATTTTAAGTCCTACGTGTCAGCCATCTACTTTATTCTTCTTCTCTCCAATAATTGGTATCAGAGAGGTACTAGGATCCAATAAGTGGTATCAAAGCCTAGTTGAGCATGGAGGAGGAAGAAGATCAAATTTTAGTAGAGATTAGTAGAGAGGTTCAGATCTAAAGGCTTTTTTGAGGCTTTGTGAGGAAGAAAGAGATCACAGGATTGCTGTCCACCATCTTTAGTCAAGATATTTTTTTAGATTTATCTGTTTGCTATTTTTGATTCATACTATCATGGAGAACAACGGATTGAAGGTAGAATTTGAGAAGTTTGATGGAAAGAAAAATTTCACAATATGAAAGGTTAGGATAGAGGATATGTTCATTCTGATGAGACTGGATCGACCTTAGAAGATAAGTCGGAGGAGATGACAGACAAGAACTGGGTGTCCTTGGAGAAAAGGGCATGTGCTACGATTAGGGCTTGTCTGACAGTTGATGTTATATATGGCATGTTGGAGGAGAAGACACTCAAGGATTTGTGATCGAGATTACATCAGTTGTATATGGAAAAAAATATATGCAACAAGTCGATGCTGAAGAAGCAACTGCACAGCCTTTGGATGTAAGAGGATGAGGATGTTATGGGACATATTCAGTAGTTCGATCGGATGAGCATGGATTTGCTCAACATTGGATTGGATCTCGAAGAGTAGGACAAAAGTTTATTGCTGCTATGTTCGCTATCTGAGAGCATCGATCCGTTGGTGACGATGTTGCTGTATGATAAGGAGATGCTGGTGTATGAGAAGATCGTATCAGTGCTAAGGTCCAATGAGCTGTGGAAATGGATGACGAAGAAGAAGGTCTTTCAGGAGGGTCTCATGATTTTAAAAAGGTCCAGACAAGAAAAGAAGAAAGGTCAGTGAAGGGACAGTAAGGGATCCAAGAGATGCTTCAAGTGTGGTGAAGCAGGACACTTTAAGCGAAAATATCCATTTTGAAAGAAGTATAAGAGAGAAGAAAACTCGGATTCCATCAATTCAATTGCTACAAGTGAAGAGTCAGATGAGCTCTTAGTGGTCTCGGAGGAGCCCGTGGGATGTGGTGTATTTGATACAGTTTTGGATAGGTCTGCGGGGTGTGGAGGATTCGAAGGGATAGTGATAGTGTTCGAGATACAGCGGCAGGCACAGCAATGCAACATTGAGTGGTTGTCCTTGGGGGACTCGATTATAGAGTCAGCTTCTACAGCATCGGAGGGACTTTGGTTTCACATGGAGTATCGGATAGAGGTAGCTTCACAGATGGAGAGAGATGTGACATGAGTTCAAAGCGAAGGAGTGCAGAAGGACCAATATCCTAGCACTAATGTTGGAGATGTACAGTTCTCGATGGAGCAGCACGTGCGGAAGGACAGACGAAGTTTTGAGAAGACCATGTCAGGCTATGCAGCAGATGTCAGCATGGGGTTGCTGCAAATTCTTCAGAAAAATTCAGGATAGTTGATACGGCTGTTAAGCAGAAGGATGTCTACAACTCCAAGGATGGTGCATAGGTGCAATCCAAGATCTTCAATGGTGGAGGTGGTCATCCCAAAGGCCTCAAAGGAAGCTCAGTAGTTGAAAAAGAATAGCAGTGGTAAGATGTGCACAAGTAGCTGTTAGGGTATGCATCGATAGCGAATTCATGCAGAAAAATATTACCAGATGTGCCAAGACTTGGGAACACCAAGATAGAGATTGTAGGATGTGATGTAGTGCTTCCAAGTCTTGAAAGACCACAAGAGGAGCCAGGATGTTGGCTTCGAAAGACTAGGATGGGTGTATGTCCTAGGATTAGGATAGAAGTTATCCTAGGTGAAGACGGCATGTAGCTCTGGACAGACTCAAGGTTCAGATGTGAGAACCTTGAGAGGCTTGGTAGTGATGGAAAATTCTGATTTTTCGGACTAGGTTCGTTCAGATCTGATCAGATCAAGAGATATATTTCAAAATTTTTTCTTTTTGATCCAGATCAGATCTAAGATGTTTTAGATCTGATTATTATTATTTTAAAAATTAAAATAAAATTAGATAAATTAAATCAGATTTAATTTACCTTAAAGTGGATAATCCTATTATCCGTTGATGATCCTATAAGCAGCGGAAGGTTCTGGATCAAGCTACGCAAGTGCCTGGCCTCTACCAGTATCCACTCGAGCTGGATCTGGAGATCCTCTTCTTCTCTATCACGTCTCCAAAAATCAGATTTGGATCTGATCTGGAGGATCTTCAAAACTCTTTTTGAAGATCAGCAGTTGTCCTATGCAGCAGTGCAGCCTTCTAGCTTTCAATCGCCTTTCTTTGATCTAGATCGTACCAACCAAGAATCCAAACACTTTGGACGTGGAGAGGAGAGGGAGAAGGTGGGTTTGGCATGGAGGAAGAGGGGAGAGGCAGCCTTGGGGCATGGAATTTCAATTCTCCAATCATACAATCATTCAATCTGAGTTGGGCGCAGGATCTTATTTATAGACTGTCTGTGATCCAACTTCTCTTTTTCTCAATCAATCACAACTCTTTGTGAAATCAGATCTAAATCTGATTGGTGGGAATAGAGTCCCCTGGATTCCTCCTTAGAGGGTGCCTAAGATCAG
>QRFJ01000290.1:0-133805 GCA_006176705.1 Cocos nucifera
GATTAGAGAATCATTGAACAAGAGTGTTCACTCATTGCTAACCCATCACCAATAATGTTAGGTAACGGTGATGAGTCAGTGTGAGACCGCACACCCACTAAAAATCATCAATCCGGAGATTTTGCACTCTACAGAGGTGGAGTGTGGGGATCCGAGAAATAGTGGAGCTATTTATTTAAAAATACAATCCTTGCTAACATAAAATTGTTCAAGTCAAAATTATAATATCTAACTAGAATCTTTGACTCTCTACAGGAAAATGTCTGCGTCCAACCCATTGGCACGTATCCTAGACACACATAGACTGACTGGACCCAATTATAAAGATTGGCTCAGGAACTACAAAATTGTTTTGGGTTTCGAGAAGTTAACCCATGTTTTGGACCAGGACCCTCCCATTACCAGCCCGTCCATCTGTTGAACAGAGAGCGTCTCTGGAAAAATGGATTGACGAAGATAATAAGGCCAGATATTACATGTTGGGCATGAAGATATCGGGACTGCTCGCCAAATGTTGGCTCACCTGCAGGAGATGTTTGGTGAACAGAGTCGCGCAGCCAAATATCAAGTCACAAAATGACTTTTTAAGGCTAAGATGCGTGATGGGCAGTCAGTCCAAGATCACTGTCTGACAATGATCAAGGACATGGAAGAGCTTGAGAAGCTCGGTGTGAAGTTAGACTTGGACCTGCAGAACGATATTATTCTGCAATCCTTGACTGATGCATATGGACAATTCATCATGAATTACCACATGCATAAACTTCAAAATTCCTTGGCCGAGTTGATGAATATGCTGGTTACCGCTGAGCTTTCAATGAATGGTTCTAAAGGCTCAGTTCTTGCTATGGAATGGACTTCTTCCAAAAGAAAGTCTTATGGAAAGAAAAAGAAGTCTGTGAAAAAGCAAAAGGTGGAAGGATCAAAGAAGAAGAAGGCAGAATCAAAGAAAAAGGCCGATGGCAAAGAAAAGTGTTTCCATTGCAACAGCGACGGCCATTGGAAGCGGAACTGCCCTACTTACCTGGCCACCCTAAAGAACAAGAAGGAAGGTCCTTCTGGAGGTATGCTCGTTATTGAGTCTAACCTTACGGTTTCTTCTGCATCCAGTTGGGTGCTTGACTCTGGATCTAGTGCTCACCTATGCACTTCTAAGCAGGGTCTTGAGGATAGCAGGAGGCTGAGGGATGGAGACATGATCCTACGCGTCGGTAATGGAGCAAGAGTTGCTGCAGTAGCCGTGGGAACATACCCTCTTCGATTACCATCTGGTTTAGACTTAGTTTTAAAAGACTGTTATTATGTGCCTGTAGCTAGCAGGAATTTAATTTCTGTTTCATACTTAGCACAAGAAGGTTATGTGATCACCTTCTTTAAGGACCATTGTAACATTCTTTATGAAAGATAAAATTACAAATGGTTTCCTTATTAATGGTCTTTATCAGCTACATATTGATGTACCTTGGTAGATCCACCAGAAGGTATAGTACCTATTGGGTGTAAATGGATCTTCAAGAGAAAGATTGGTGCAGATGGGAATGTGGAGACATTCAAGGCTAGACTGGTGGCAAAAGGTTATAGTCAACGTGAAGGCATTGACTATCAGGATACCTTTTCTCCGATAGCTATGCTAAAATCCATCCGCACATTGCTTGCCGTTGCAGCCTATTTCGATTATGAAATATGGCAAATGGACGTGAAAACGGCATTCCTAAATGGATATCTTGAGGAAGATATCTATATGGAACAGCCGCTAGGTTTCACATCCAGTGATACTGATCACAAGGTTTGCAAGCTGCAAAGGTCCATATATGGACTTAAGCAAGCATCTCGGAGCTGGAACACTCGTTTCAATGATGTGATCAAAAAGTTTGGTTTCATCAAAAAATGAAGAGGAACCATGTGTTTTCAAAAGGGTCAGTGGGAGCGCTGTTGTCTTCCTCGTATTGTACGTGGATGACATCCTCCTTATTGGGAATGATATTCCCATGTTGACATCAGTCAAGATGTGGTTGTCCAAGAAATTCTCCATGAAAGACCTAGGTGAAGCATCCTTTATTCTAGGAAATTAAGGTCTATAGGGATAGACCGAATAGGATGCTAGGACTTTCACAGAAGATGTACATAGAGGAAGTACTAAAGAGGTTTAGTATGGAAAACTCTAAGAGGGGATTAATACCCTTCAGACATGGTATTCATCTTTCCAAGAAGATGTGCCCCAGCACACCTGAGGAAATAGAACGCATGAGCAAGATCCCTTATGCTTCTGCAATAGGGAGCCTCATGTATGCCATGCTATGTACACGACCTGATATAGCCCATGCTGTGAGTGTCACAAGCAGATATCAGTCAAATCCAGGTGAAAAACACTGGACTTCTGTGAAATGTATCCTTAAGTACTTGAGAAGAACTAAGGATATGATGTTGGTCTTTGGTAACGGAGAACTCCTAGTTCAAGGATACACAGACTCGGACTTCATGGCTGGGACTGAATACACTTCTCATTAAAATTCTACCTGACTATTGTTAGATATATGTGCCCTAGAAGCCAGAATTGGCTGACACTTGTAATACACTTCTAGGGGCAAAATTATAATTTTGACTATAATTAATAAAATGGGTTATTTTCTATCACACCTATGTGTATTTAGTGTCTGTGATACATCCTTTGAGTTAATGGTAATGATAATTCATATTTTCAAGAGTTGAAAATTTAAGATATGAATAATCATTATTAACTCATAAACAGCTCCCGACCATAGGATCATCACGAGGATGGTGATTGATCCGGAAGGTTGGTGTACGATCGCTTCTCTTTAGTAGATGAGTCTTGAGTCTACGGTGTGGAGACACCGGAGCGAGAAGTACAGGTACTCGTTAGAGAACGAGGGCACTGAGCGTGACCACCTCGAGTAGTCATTAGGAAGTCTACCTTCTCGTCAATGACTGACTCGATGCTGCAGTAGTGTGTCTGGTTCTTTGACCTGAGATGCATCGGCAGTTCACCTTGAGGGTGTTATAGTTTGACTACACCATTACTCGGTCTCCTAGCCATATGGAACCCTGAGGTGTATGTTGGCTATAGCATGTTCATTGTAGGAACTGGATTGCATCAAGATGGAATCTATCTACCTCGGTGGTAGAGGAGCAGCCCTATGATGAATCATGAGAATCAAGTCCTGAAGCCCATGGCCATGGCAGAGTGAAATAATAGAAAGAGTTTCTATTTAGATTTTCACATTGGACTCGAATCGAATGATTACATCATATGACAGAGACTAGGGTTTGACGAGTTCACCTTAACCCTAATCTGATCGGGGCTCAAGATAGAAGAACTTAATCACACAGGTAGCTGCACCAAGAGGTTCGCATTCAGCTCTGATGGGTTGCCACCATATACTGCTAGGTGTCACTGGTGGATTTTGGGAGCAATTAGAATGATTTAGATGATCGATCATTCTAGCTGTTCGAATCAGAAGAGTTCTGATCCATCGAAAGGAGTTTCGATGATGTCTATGATAGAGATCATGACATATCCCATTACCATACAGAACTGAACCTAACTGGGTCACACAAACAAGGGTTTGAATCTGGTGATCATCAATTGAACTGATCTAGTTCAATTGATCTGAATGAGATTCAATTAGGTTCAAGGAAATCGTGCTAGCACTCGATTGAACCTAACGTTCTTCTTTTACTATCATAAATAAGTTGTCCTGACTGAGCCAAAGGAGTTTGTGCTCAATCAGAGGCCTTCATATGGTCTGAACTGGAGGTTGTCCAAGTTAGAAGAAGGTTGTCTTATTTTGTAAGACATTACCTGCCATTTTTGGTCACCTGCCATTTCTTGTTCTTTGACTTTGGTCAAAAGTCTACCTTTGACTGGTCAAACGTTGACCATTGACCCTTTGACTTTTGACCACATGTCATGCACCTATTGGAGAGCTGGTGGGGGCCTGTCCCCCTGCCAGAACCTGGCAAGGAGAAGGGCGCACGCCAAGGGTGGCGTGAGCCCAAGTAGGAGGCGCCTAGGAGTCCTTGTTGGACAAGGACTCCATCCTCCTTTTTGGATTCCAATTAGAGTTCTACTAAGAATCCAACTTTGACTGGTCTTAGGCGCCCTCTAAGGAGGAATCCAGGGGTCTCTATTCCCACCAATCAGATTTAGATCTGATTTCACAAAGGGTTGTGATTGGTTGGGAGGAAGAGGAGTTGGATCACAAGCTTAGTCTATAAATAAGACCCTGCGCCCAACTCAGATTCTAATGCAATTCAATTGAGAAACCCCACGCCCCAAGGCTGCCTCTCCCCTCCTTCTCCATGCCATAGCTTCTTCTCCCCTTGCTCTCCACGTCCAAAAGGTGTTTTGGACTTTGGTTGGTGCGATTCAGATCAAGGAAAGGCGATCAAAAGCAAGAAGGCTGCGCTGCTGCAAAAGGACGACTGCAGATCTTCAAAAGAGTTTTGAAGATCCTCCAGATCAGATCCAGATCTGATTTTTGGAGGTGTGATAGAGAAGAAGAGGATCTCCAGATCCAACCCGAGTGGATACCGGTAGAGGCCAGGCGCTTGCGTGGCTAGATCCAGAACCTTCCGCTGCAATCAGGATCATCTACAGGGTAATAGGATTACCCAAATCAGGTAAATTAAATTTGATTTAATTTATCTTATTTTATTTTATTTATTAAAATAATAAGAATCAGATCTGAAACATATCAAGATCTGATTGGAATCAAGAGAAAATTTTTGAAATATATCTCTTGATCTGATCAGATCTGGACGAACCTGGACGAAAGGATTGAAATATCTTCATTTTGAAGATCTCCAGATCAGATGATCTGATCTCCAGATCTGAGTGGATACCGGTAGAGGCCTTGGTGGCTAAGATCCAGAACCTTCCGCTGCAAACAGGATCATCAACAGGGTAATAGGATTACCCAGATCAGGTAAATTAAATTTGATTTAATTTATCTTTTAATTTTATTTTATTAAAATAATAAGAATCAGATCTAAAATATCAAGATCTGATTGGGATCAAGAGAAAAATTTTTGAAATATATCTCTTGATCTGATCAGATCTGAACGAACCTGGACCGGAAATCAGGATTTCCCTTCAACTGGTATCAGAGCCATGGTTCTAAATTGTTTAGATCTGATTTTAAATTTATTTTAATTAGAAAATAATTGATTTTAGATGTCACATGAGATGTGATCAGATCTGAAATCAGAAAAAATTAAAATTAAATAATTTGGATCTAAGATTAGAAGATATGCATGACTAGTTCTAGAATAGAATAGTTCTATAGAATAGTTTTGCATGTTTTTGATTTAATCTGATTAAATCATATTTTAGATCTTTTTATTTACTATTTTTTGATATTATAAGTATTATAATAACATCTAAAAAATAGTAAATAAAAATTATTTAATTTTAAATATCATATGAGATATGATTGATGCATGTCTAGACTAGTTGTAGAATAGTTCTACATAATTGTCTAGATTAGAATTTATTTTGATTAGATCAATTTAAATCTAATTTTTTAGATTATTATGAGATAATTTAGATCTGAAAATATGCATGATTATGATACATGAGATGTATGCAAAATATGCCATGATTAGATCTACTTTATATATGAGATATATGATATAGATCTGATAACTGTTTTGTAGTATTGAATGTTCCTGATTAAGGCGTTCCTCTTGGCCGTCCGGTCATAAGAACGAAGAAGGGTTTAAAGGCCCTCTCTTCCCATTCGATGGGGTGTTCTTATGATGTGTAGGGGTGCTGCGTGTTCGTCCTTAATCAGAAATCCCAAAACTTACTTTCTGCAAAACCCTAGATCCTGAAACCCTAGGATTTATTGTGCATATTTTGTTTATGAACCCTAACTTAATTAAGAATTAAGTTTATGGAATATTAATTAGGTCTAAAATTGAGAATTTCAGATCTAAGACATATTCATAATACTGGGTTCGGGCTTGGGTAGCTCAATTAGGTCTAAGCGGTTGATCAAACCGAATCAAGAGTTGGTTAGATGGGATCAACAATGCTTAAATTGACCAGCCTAATAGGATTAAGTCTGGGTCAAGATCGAGTCACGATCAAGCAAGACCTAATTAGGCTCAGAGGTTAGAGTCTGGATTGTAGGCTAACCCAATTGGTTCTGACTCAACAATTTGGTGTCTAAGGTAAGTTTGGCACAGACGACCGACTGGTTTTTAATTGGAAGCTACTCGACCTGAATGCGTTCTTGTACGAGTTAATGGCATATTCCTTCCACCGGTCTCACTTACCTGGCCATATCTGTTGACACAGTTCTGATCTGAGGTGGTCAATAATCCGAGCTAACCCATGCCACTAGGTTAGTCATAATTGTTATGACTAAGCCAAGTCTAGTTTAATGAGACCTGAATCAATTCTCCCTAAGAAAAGATTAAGTCTGAGGTCTTCCACCATTGTAGATGTGCGGGCCCTTCCCGGGGTTGATTGTTCTCGGCTGGATACAGTGGCTCAGTTGCACCGGGAAGATGCAACCATGTCTATTAGGCATTGGATGCTATGGGCTGGAGGATGAGTTGGGCTCAATATTTCGGATACGGTGAGAGACTCAATTAGGAACCCAGTCTATGCAAATGGTGGGTCTGACTTAACTAAGGAGTGGATCAATATTCGGATACGGTGAGATTCATGAATTAGAGACCAAGTTTGGGTGCACCATGATTAGAGAATCATTGAACAAGAGTTGTTCACTCATTGGCTAACCCATCACCAATAACTGTTAGGTGAGGTGATGAGTCAGTTGGTGAGACCGCACCACCCACTAGAAATCATTAATCGTGGAGATTTTCGCATCTCTACAGAGGGAGTGTAGGGATCCGAGAAAATAGTGGGAGCTAATTTGTTTAAAAATAAAATCCCTAAACAAATTGGTCAAGTCAAAATTACAGTATCTAACTAGAATCTTTGACTCTCTACAGGAAAATGTCTGCGTCCAACCCATTGGCACGTATCCTGGACACACATAGACTGACTGGACCCAATTATAAAGATTGGCTCAGGAACTACAAAATTATTTTGGGTTCCGAGAAGTTAACCCATGTTTTGGACCAGGACCCTCCCACATTACCAGCCCGTCCATCTGTTGAACAGAGAGCGTCTCTGGAAAAATGGATTGACGAAGATAATAAGGCCAGATATTACATGTTGGGCTCGATGTCTGATGAGCTCCAGCGCCAACATGAAGATATCGGGACTGCTCGCCAAATGTTGGCTCACCTGCAGGAGATGTTTGGTGAACAGAGTCGCGCAGCCAAATATCAAGTCACAAAATGACTTTTTAAGGCTAAGATGCGTGATGGGCAGTCAGTCCAAGATCACTGTCTGACAATGATCAAGGACATGGAAGAGCTTGAGAAGCTCGGTGTGAAGTTGGACTTGGACCTGCAGAACGATATTATTCTGCAATCCTTGACTGATGCATATGGGCAATTCATCATGAATTACCACATGCATAAACTTCAGAAATTCCTTGGCCGAGTTAATGAATATGCTGGTTACCGCTGAGCTTTCTATGAAAGGTTCTAAAGGCTCAGTTCTTGCTATGGAACGGACTTCTTCCAAAAGAAAGTCTTATGGAAAGAAAAAGAAGTCTGTGAAAAAGCAAAAGGTGGAAGGATCAAAGAAGAAGAAGGCAGAACCGAAGAAAAAGGTCCGATGGCAAAGGAAAGTGTTTCCATTGCAACAGCGACGGCCATTGGAAGCGGAACTGCCCTACTTACCTGGCCACCCTGAAGAACAAGAAGGAAGGTCCTTCTGGAGGTATGCTCGTTATTGAGTCTAACCTTACGGTTTCTTCTGCATCCAGTTGGGTGCTTGACTCTGGTTCTAGTGCTCATCTGTGCACTTCTATGCAGGGTCTTGAGGATAGCAGGAGGCTGAGGGATGGAGACATGATCCTACGCATCGGTAATGGAGCAAGAGTTGCTGCAGTAGCCGTGGGAACATACCCTCTTCGATTACCATCTGGTTTAGACTTAGTTTTAAAAGACTGTTATTATGTGCCTGCAGCTAGCAGGAATTTGATTTCTGTTTCATGCTTAGCACAAGAAGGTTATGTGATCACCTTCTTTAAGGACCATTGTAACATTCTTTATGAAAGAAATAAAATTGCAAATGGTTTCCTTATTAATGGTCTTTATCAGCTACATATTGATGTACCTGTTCTTAACTATCGAGCAAAACGTGAATGCCAAACGACCTAGGGATAGTCCAAACGACAGATATCTATGGCACCTGAGATTAGGTCATATAGCAGAAGATAGGATCAACAAATTGGAGAAAAATGGGCTATTGAGTCCATTGACTTTTGAGTCATATCCAACTTGTGAATCTTGTCTTCAAGGCAAAATGACTAAACTCCCTTTTGTTGGACATGGGGAGAGGGCCACAGATCTCCTTGCCCTAGTACATACTGATGTGTGCGGCCCATTTGATGTGCCGGCTAGAGGCAATTTTGTCTACTTCATTACCTTTACCGATGATCTGTCTAGGTATGGGTATGTGTATCTTATGAGACACAAGTCTGAAGCCTTTTGAAAAGTTCAAAGAATTCAGACATGAAGTAGAAAAACAAACTGGAAAACCCATTAAGGTTCTTCGATCAGATCGAGGAGGTGAATACCTTAGCCGGGAATTCCTAGACTATCTCAAGGAAAATGGCATAGTCTCTCAATGGACTCCACCAGGAACACCTCAACTCAACGGGGTTTCAGAACGGAGAAATCGGACTCTATTGGATATGGTTCGATCCATGATGAGCTTCACAGACCTCCCTGATTTTCTTTGGGGACACTTCATTGTTAACTTCAATCTATCTACTGAATAGGGTTCCCTCTAAAACCGTTCCTACCACACCGTATGAGATATGGCACGGTAAGAAACCAAGTCTGAGTCATCTCAGAATTTGGGGTTGTCCGGCTCATGTCAAAAGACAACAAGCGGACAAGTTAGAGTTTAGGTCCTTTAGAGCTCGATTCATAGGATATCCTAAAGAGTCATTAGGATACTATTTCTACATTCCAGAAGACCACAATGTGATTGTGAGTCGACATGCCATCTTTCTTGAAAAATAGTTTATTCAAGATAGCGGCATTGGAAAGCAGATCAAGCTTGATGAGAAAGTCTCACAAGCAGAACGAGCTAAGGACCAAGTGGAACCAAATCAGGTTGAGCCAATAAGAACACTACCTCCTCCACCTCGTAGATCGGAAAGAGTTTCCCGTCCCCCTGAAAGATACTTAGGTATTATTTCAGAGGATGTAGAGGAAATGTTCCTCATAGGTAATGGTGCTCATGGTGATGATCCCAAAACCTACAACGAGGCGATATCAGATATCGACTCCGAGAAATGGCTAGAGGCAATGCAAGTCAGAAATTGACTCGATGCACTCAAACCAAGTCTGGACCTTGGTAGATCCACCAGAAGGTATAGTACCTATTGGGTGTAAATGGATCTTCAAGAGAAAGATTGGTGCAGATGGGAATGTGGAGACATTCAAGGCTAGACTGGTGGCAAAAGGTTATAGTCAACGCGAAGGCATTGACTATCAGGATACCTTTTCCCCAGTAGCTATGCTAAAATCCATCCGCACATTGCTTGCTGTTGCAGCCTATTTCGATTATGAAATATGGCAAATGGACGTGAAAACGGCATTCCTAAATGGATATCTTGAGGAAGATATCTATATGGAACAGCCGCTAGGTTTCACATCCAGTGATACTGATCACAAGGTTTGCAAGCTGCAAAGGTCCATATATGGACTTAAGCAAGCATCTCGGAGCTGGAACACTCGTTTCAATGATGTGATCAAAAAGTTTGGTTTCATCAAAAATGAAGAGGAACCATGTGTTTTCAAAAGGGTCAGTGGGAGCGCTGTTGTCTTCCTCGTATTGTACGTGGATGACATCCTCCTTATTGGGAATGATATTCCCATGTTGACATCAGTCAAGATGTGGTTGTCCAAGGAATTCTCCATGAAAGACCTAGGTGAAGCATCCTTTATTCTAGGAATTAAGGTCTATAGGGATAGACCGAATAGGATGCTAGGACTTTCACAGAAGATGTACATAGAGGAAGTACTAAAGAGGTTTAGTATGGAAAACTCTAAGAGGGGATTAATACCCTTCAGACATGGTATTCATCTTTCCAAGAAGATGTGCCCCAGCACACCTGAGGAAATAGAACGCATGAGCAAGATCCCTTATGCTTCTGCAATAGGGAGCCTCATGTATGCCATGCTATGTACACGACCTGATATAGCCCATGCTGTGAGTGTCACAAGCAGATATCAGTCAAATCCAGGTGAAGAACACTGGACTTCTGTGAAATGTATCCTTAAGTACTTGAGAAGAACTAAGGATATGATGTTGGTCTTTGGTAACGGAGAACTCCAAGTCCAGGGATACACAGACTCGGACTTCATGTCCGATATAGATGATCGAAAGTCGACATCTGGCAGACTGTTTGTGCTGGAAGAGTTCCAAGCAAACGGTGATACCATCTCATCCGCGATTACCTTGAGAAAGGTTACGTCGAGGTCAAGAGAGTCAACTCCGCAGATAATGTGGCAGACCCACTTACAAAGCCGTTGGGCCAGCAGAAGATCGAAGCCCACCTTGAGAAGATGGGACTTAGACTTGTAGCCAATTGGCTTTAGGACAAGTGGGAGATTGTTAGATATATGTGCCCTAGAAGCCAGAATTGGCTGACACTTGTAATACACTTCTAGGGGCAAAATTATAATTTTGACTAAAATCAATAAAATGGGTTATTTTCTATCACATATGTGTATTTAGTGTCTGTGATACATCCTTTGAGTTAATGGTAATGATAATTCATATTTTCAAGAGTTGAAAATTTAAGACATGAATAATCATTATTAACTCATAAAATGCTCCCGACCATAGGATCATCACGAGGATGGTGATTGATCCGGAAGGTTGGTGTACAATCGCTTCTCTTTAGTAGATGAGTCTTGAGTCTACGGTGTGGAGACACCGGAGCGAGAGTACAGGTACTCGTTAGAGAACGAGGGCACTGAGCGTGACCACCTCGAGTAGTCATTAGGGAAGTCTACCTTCTCGTCAATGACTGACTCGATGCTGCAGTAGTGTGTCTGGTTCTTTGACCTGAGATGCATCGGCAGTTCACCTTGAGGGTGTTATAGTTTGACTACACCATTACTCATCTCCTAGCCATATGGAACCCTGAGGTGTATGTTGGCTATAGCATGTTCATTGTAGGAACTGGATTGCATCAAGATGGAATCTATCTACCTCGGTGGTAGAGGAGCAGCCCTATGATGATCATGAGAATCAAGTCCAGAAGTCCCATGGCCATGGCAGAGTGAAATAATAGAAAGAGTTTCTATTTAGATTTTCACATTGGACTCGAATCGAATGATTACATCATATGACAGAGACTAGGGTTTGACGAGTTCACCTTAACCCTAATCTGATCGGGGCTCAAGATAGAAGAACTTAATCACACAGGTAGCTGCACCAAGAGGTTCGCATTCAGCTCTGATGGGTTGCCACCATATACTGCTAGGTGTCACTGGTGGATTTTGGGAGCAATTAGAATGATTTAGATGATCGATCATTCTAGCTGTTCGAATCAGAAGAGTTCTGATCCATCGAAAGGAGTTTCGATGATGTCGATGATAGAGATCATGACATATCCCATTACCATACAGAACTGAACCTAACTGGGTCACACAAACAAGGGTTTGAATCTGGTGATCATCAATTGAACTGATCTAGTTCAATTGATCTGAATGAGATTCAATTAGGTTCAAGAAAATCGTGCTAGCACTCGATTGAACCTAACGTTCTTCTTTTACTATCATAAATAAGTTGTCCTGACTGAGCCAAAGGAGTTTGTGCTCAATCAGAGGCCTTCATATGGTCTGACTGGAGGTTGTCCAAGTCAGAAAAGGTTGTCTTATTTTGTAAGACATTACCTGCCATTTTTGGTCACCTGCCATTTCTTGTTCTTTGACTTTGGTCAAAAGTCTACCTTTGACTGGTCAAACGTTGACCATTGACACTTTGACTTTTGACCACATGTCATGCACCTATTGGAGAGCTGGTGGGGGCCTGTCCCCCTGCCAGAACCTGGCAAGGAGAAGGGCGCACGCCACCCTAGGCGTGTGCCCAAGTTGGAGGCGCCTAGGAGTCCTTGTTGGACAAGGACTCCATCTCCTTTTTGGATTCCAATTAGAGTTCTTCTAAGAACCAACTTTGACTGGTCTTAGGCACCCTCTAAGGAGGAATCCAGGGGACTCTATTCCCACCAATCAGATTTAGATCTGATTTCACAAAGGGTTGTGATTGGTTGGGAAGAAGAGGAGTTGGATCACAGCTAGTCTATAAATAAGACCCTGCGCCCAACTCAGATTGTAGATAAGAGATATGATGAGATCAAGTTTCCCACGCCCCAAGGCTGCCTCTCCCCTCCTTCTCCATGCCATAGTCTCTTCTCCCCTTGCTCTCCACGTCCAAAAGGAGTTTTGGACCTTGGTTGGTGCGATTCAGATCAAAGAAAGGCGATCAAAAACAAGAAGGCTGCGCTGCTGCAAAGGACGACTGCTCATCTTCAAAAGAGTTTTGAAGATCCTCCAGATCAGATCCAGATCTGATTTTTGGAGGTGTGATAGAGAAGAAGAGGATCTCCAGATCCAACCCGAGTGGATACCGGTAGAGGCCAGGCGCTTGCGTGGCTAAGATCCAGAACCTTCCGCTGCAAACAGGATCATCAACAGGGTAATAGGATTACCCAGATCAGGTAAATTAAATTTGATTTAATTTATCTTTTTAATTTTATTTTATTAAAATAATAATAATCAGATCTGAAACATATCAAGATTTGATTGGAATCAAGAGAAAAAGTTTCAAAATATATCTCTTGATCTGATCAGATCTGAACGAACCTGGACCGGGAAATCAGGATTTTCCTTCAAGATCTTCTCAAAGAGAGAAATTTTTTGATAGCCTATGCTAGAAGTGTGAAAGGGACATATAAATAATAGGCAGAGAGGAGAAGACAACATTTATAAGGTAACCTAGCCCTTAAAGGAGAGATTTTTTTTTTTCTAATTAATTGAGATTTAAATTCCACTTTTGCTACTAGGGGAAGCCAACTAGATTTGGAGAGTCGATTGGATTTTGGAGAGAGGCCAAAATAAGACATAGGAAAGGGAGGGGGAGGGTCCAACTATTGCCTAAGAAGGCCATTGAGCTCTTTTGGAAGTTGATGGATAGACCTAAAATTAATTTAAAATATTAGAGAACTATCTTGAGGACAAAAATATAAATTTAAGTATCTTTGGTCATATCAATGGTCCAAAGGTCTCCAAGCCGGCCCTTCAAAAATATTGAAGTGCACTATTCTATTTAACAACTTGCTGAGAAAATCAACTATGAGTATGAAAACATATAAGGAGAGGAGGTTGCCATATTTAAGGCTGCATTTTCAAGAGATCTAGTAACCATTCTCCCATTCATACACAAAGCCATCTTAGAGAAAGAAAGCAAGTTACTCATCCTACCAAACCACTTATCAGGAAAACCCATGTGCCTAAGTAGCCTAATGAGAAAAGAAATATTTAGTTTGTCGACAAAGACTTTGGCAACCAAACTAGACTCCCTAAAGATGCTTTTCTTGCATAGAAAAGTACCTTAAAGCACATAGAATATTATCAATGGAAGATTGACCTTTAATATGTTAGACATGAATCTTTTCTAGAGGCTTGCTTTATGTTATCCTCTGAGAGGCCTATGATCTTATGCTATCTAAAGACCTCAATCGATAATGGCTTGCTCGCACTACGAACATGATAAGTACCATAAATTCACCAATAGAAGTATTAATTTATCAATTAATTCATATTAATTTTTAAAAATTATTAATTAATTGATACATATTTTTGAGAAATTCATATTTTTATTAATTAAAAAAATAATAAAATTAAAAAATTAAATTTTATTATTAATAGAAAGAGCTTATTTTTTTGATCATAATAAAATAAGTTTCATACAAAATGAAGCTAAAACGAAGAAGATATGAATTTCTAAAAAAATAAAATAAATAAAAATTAAATAAGAAAGGAAAACGACTTAGCCGGCTCCGCAAGCTAAGCCACCAAGCCAAATCAAGCCATCAAAGCCGACTCAACCATAGAAGCTATTAGCCGATCTATGATTCAGGCATAGACCGTCAGCTCAGCGACAACCGATGAATCATGAAGCGACACATGGTGGACCTAGATCCTTAAGGGGTTCATAGAAAATCCATCGCGGTTTACAGGATAAAGAGGTAATTTCACATCAAAGCAGTAAGTGATGATTGGCTAGGGTGTTTGGTGTGCCTGATTTGCGCAGTCCATAGCTATAGTAATTATGCGATCTAACGGCCTGCGTTTGATCCGATGGAGATCCAACGGCCCACGACAACTCCTTTGATTCGAACAGTGCTCAACGATCTGACACAATCCGATGGCCAAAAAACCAGCCGATGAAGATCCAACGGTCCAGGAAGCTTTTGACTTGATTAAAACATCTAGAACTTGATCCGACGACCAGATTCTCTCCTGATTAACTCAATCGGATGGCCAGAATTTAATCTGTCCTAATCTAGGCCGATACACATCCAATTTTGATGATTTTTGGTCTGTTGGATTCTTATTGAATGGCCAGATTTCATCCAAAGCAGTAGAATTCATCCAAGACTCCTTTTAATCTAATTTTTATTTAAATTTCTCCATATTTTGATGATCAAAGAGCTCCTTAGTCCCACATTGCCTAGAAGAAAACTCTCCAGCCCTCCTAGCTTTATAAAAAAGACCTCAGGCCTCTAGAAATTGACATCTTCGATCAAGGTGAAGCTTTGGTACAGGCTAAAGTCAGGCTTTGGGTTAATGACTGCTTCGAGACAACTGGTGCCGAGAGAAAAAGCTGGGCTTCATACCATCTTTCCACCAATGCCGTTCTAAGATCAGAGATCAGGCTATTTTATTTTATTTTATTTTTTTAAATTTTATATATTTAAATTTTAAAATTTTAATTAATATAATATTTATTTTTATATTCTTTAATTTTATGCTTTTTATTTTTATTATAATTTAATTTTTATATTTTAATTATTGCTTTTTATTTTTCTACAAGTAGATGCTAAGATCTAACTAGTAGATCTTAGTACCAAGTTTACTTTTCTACATAATTTAATTTTCACTTCATAATTTTAATTTTTAATTTCTGACTTCAAATTTTATTTTTAAATTCTTTTTTTTAAAAAAAATTAAAAATTTTAAATCTAAAAATACTACCTTTTCTGTGGATTCGATCCGACTCACTGCTATCTATGCATTTTTAATTATTTTAAGAAGTTGGATTAAACTGATAAATATGGTGTCCTAACGACAACATCACGTTCTTATCAAATTTTTGTCACCATTGCTGGGGAAGGAATAGATGCTATTTTTTCTTTGATTTCTTTAATTTTTTTATAAATTAATTATAAATATTTTTTTAAATATTGCTTACTAACTTTTTATTTATTTATTTTGTAGAAAAAATATAAAAAAAGAAAAAAAAGGGAAAAGGAAGAAAGCATCAAATCTTGGTGAGATCAATCCTAACTCTAGTCCTCTTTTCTTTTTATTTATTTATTTATTTATTTTATTTTTAAATTAATTTAAAAATATTTATTTAAATCTAATTAAAAATCTCATGATAAGATTAGAAATCCTAAATGTTTAGAGCATGCATCATATTAGTTTTATTTTTTCTGATGATTGCTGGAGGCAAGGTAAGCCTTTCAAAATTTAATTAGTTGCATACATCTAGTTTAAATTGCATAGAATCCTTTGATTGAATTTTTTTTTTGCATATCATATTAAATCAAATTAAGGGCAACATCCAATTAAGCAAGATAAGGTGAAAATTTGATCACCCTTTCTTGGCCTACAAATAATCAACCAAGATCCCACATTAATCTAAGCTTTTAATTTTAAAATCAATTAGACATCAGCCTTAGGAACTCGAGCTTAATAGAATAAGAAACCCTAAGAGTTGAACCAAATTAGGGTTAGTCAATTTGACCAGTGTCTAGGAAAGTGGTTCAGGAACGACTGAACCTGAAGGAAGGTGGTTTCTAATTGATTCTATTCGCTTACCTGGTCAAGCATAATTGATGTCTAAGACAAGCAACGGGGGGACTCCCACCGACCTTATACTTACTTGGCTAGTTGATTAGCTGATCTTATACTTGGAGGGCTTGAAGGTGATCTTGGCAGTTAGAAGCTATCTAGATCTTGGATAACCATGTCAGGATTGATTGACCAACTTGATTGCTAATCAATATCAAATCTAATTAAAACTAATTATTCTCTCTCTTCTTAGCTCTAGGACTCCTTAGGATCTTTTCTTTAGATTTTTTATTTTTTTAATTTTTTTTCCAAAAATAAAATAAAATAAAAATTAAATTAAACTAACTAAAAAAATATTAAAAATAATAATTAAATTAAATTAAATTAAATTAAAAATAATAATTAAAAAATTAAAAAAATTAAAATAATATTTTTTTAAAAAATAATAATATAATAAAAAAATAAAATATATAAAAAAATTTTAAAAAAATCTAAAAAATTTTGAACCATACATTAGGGATACATTAATACATGCACGATAGGAAATCACTTTTTCTGATTTAGTTGAACTTAATTGAATGGTTGATTCATATTAAACCTGATAATCAAATGGTTGATCTGAACCTAATAGTCTAAAAATTAGATAAAATTGACCTTCTTATCCAGAAATTAGATCAACTCCTAACCCTAGGTCAACAATCTTCTGCATAATTCACATCACATTCTAATTATCAGAAGTTTTATTTAATCTGTGCTAGCTCAATCCATCATGTGAATGAATATCCCATAATTGCATAATTTTCATCTTTTATCTAAAAATAAGTCCAAACTACTCAAGGCCACTCCAAGCCGATTAATAATCTTCTTTCAAATTCGTATAATTCACATTGGAGTAACTATAATTTTTCTTGGATATTCCAATAGACTCAGGCTCAGACCCAAACTCCATCAGTGTAAAATTATCAGAATAGACCTTAATACTAGAACTATGCTTATAATAGAGGTCAGCCTAGTAAGCCTTTTCAGCCACCACATTATAATCAGCCCTCATACCCACCTCCTCAACAGACCAATCTAGCTGACGATAAATTTAACCAACTTCAACAATTGATTCTGATTCAATAGCAATCTATCATCAGGCTAGAAGTTCAAATTGGATAACTAGTTGAGTCTAACACGAGAAGAGAACTAGATCAATTGTCAAGCCTACCAATTTCAAACAATCCACCTATTGTCCAACAACTACCTGAATCAAGTTATCAATTTAATATCTCACTTAAGAATCTCCAACTTGAGAATGCCAAAGTAATTTCTGAACTTAAAAGCTATAGGATTTTTATGGATCCATACCAAGACCAGGTGAGAAAAGTTAGTACTGATGCTAGCCAAAATAAAAATTTAAAGAAACAGGTTAGTACTGAAACTAACCACATAGAAGAACTCGTGCTAGAAACTAGTACTGATGCTGGTTCCAGTTTAAATGAGATAGATATAAGAAAAAAGAGAATAGATGATTTACCCAAGACTTATAAACCTAATGTCCTATTTTCTTCAATCCTAGAAGCTGGTTCGTTTTACAAAAATCAAGAGGGATGTAATGAAATATCAATAGAGTTATTTAAACAAGATCATATTAATTTATTTCTAGAATTAAAATTATTTTTAATCACCATTCCAGTACCCATTGAATCAAACTTAACTTCTAATACAAAAACTCAATTCATAAGTATTTTAGAAGAACAAATAGGAAAAATTCTTAATAAACATGGGTCTGAGAATGGGGTCACAAATTATGTTCCTAAAATTAACAATGAATATATCAATAATGAGATTATAAATTATCTTTTTGAGATTGGCAATCTAAAATCATTGGAATTTGTCAATCCAATATTTGACATAGAATAATAAGCTGCATTGTGCCTGACTGAAGATGGTAAACTTAGTAATTGTTGGGAGGCAACCCAATATTTAGTTTTCTTTAGTCTAATTTATCTTTTCAGTTAATTTTCTTTTTAAGATAATTTGAATAAGTTAGAGGAAGAGTTTAAATTTTTAAAGGCATGTGCTGGATCAAAAATATAGTCAGGTGTATTCTTTCATATTTTTTATTATATCCTTTATTTTTTCTTCTTCATTGAGGACAATGTCGATTAAGTTGGGGGGAGAAAAATAAAAATTTTAAGTCCTAAAAAAAAATTTAGTATTTAGACACTTGATTATGCTTAAGAATCAAATTAAACTAAGTATTTTTTTAAAAAAAATTGATACACTGATTAGAGAATCTGTGAGATATTGAGAAATCAAGTATTAAGAAAATTCAATAAAGAGTTAAGTCTAGAACATAAAAAGTTTTTGCTTTAAGTATTTCTAATTTTTTTTCTACTAGCATTAAAGAAAAGTCTACTTTTTATGGGCTTGTGTAGGATAACTATACGTTTTTTCATATAAAAAATTATTTTAATAAAATAGTTTTCAAGTACTTCTCACTGAGTAATCAGACCTCTTTGTCTAAGCAAGCATTGAGTTTCACGTCAAAAAATGGGAAGAATAAAGAAGCTCATTGTAAAGCTAGTCTTAACTCGTAATCTGTTTGATTTGAACTAGTAAGCCTGAGGGGTATTCTATACCTAATGCCCTAAAGTCAATCGGTTTGGGAGTCATTCGCCCAAGACTCGCTATATGGATCAAATAAAAAACTTAAGGGATTAAGAAAATCAATAATAGTATAATATTAAAAAAAAATCATTAGTTTTTCATCGAGTAATCAGGTCTCGTTGCCTAAGTAAGCAATGATATTCACATAAAAAATGGATAATATAAAAATAAAAATTAATAAATGAAGGGCAAAAGTAGCAATACACTTGCCTATATGAAAGTTTAGACAAATCAGAGATAAAGATGGGATAATTTAGAAAAAATTCAAAAAATTTAATATTCTTTACTTAATTTTTTTATTGATAAGTATTAATATCCCAATGATATGTCTCACTTAAGCTTTACTGAATATCAATGGCCATTTTAAAAATTGCTTAGATAAAATTCAAAACTTTAAAGTTAAAAAGCATTTAAAACTAAATTCTTTCTTTATTCGAGGATGAGCAAAGCATAAGTTGGGGGTGTGATAAGTACGATAAATTTATCAATAAAAATATTAATTTATTAATTAATTCATATTAATTTTTAAAAATTATTAATTAATTGATACATATTTTTAAGAAATTCATATTTTTATTAATTAAAAAATTAATTAAAAAAATAATAAAATTAAAAAATTAAATTTTATTATCAATAAAAAGAGCTTATTTTTTTGATCACAACGAAATAAGTTTCGCACAAAATGGAGCTAAAACGAAGAAGATATGAATTTCTAAAAAAATAAAATAAATAAAAATTAAATAAAAAAGGAAAATGGCTCAGCCAGCTCCGGAAGCCAAGCCAAGCCATCAAAGCCAACTCAGTTATAGAAGCCACCAGTCGGTCCACGATCCAGGCGTAGACCGCCAGCTCAGTGACAACCGACGAATCACGGAGCGACATGTAGTGGACCTAGATCCTTAAGGGGTTTATGAAAAATCCATCGTGATTTATAGGGTAAAGAGATAATTTTGCATCAAAGCAGTGAGCGACGATTGGCTGGGGTGTTCGGTGTGCCCGATTTGCATGGTTCATAGCTACAGTAATTGCGTGATCTAACGGCTTACGTTCGATCCGGTGGAGATCCGATGACCCACGATAAATCCTTCTTTGATTCAAACAGTGCTCAGCGATCTGGCACGATCCGATAGTCAGAAAACCAGTCGATGAAGCTCTAATGGGTCAGAAAGCTCCCGACTTGATTAAAACATCCAGAACTTGATTCGACGGCCAGATTCTCTCCTGATTAACTCAATCGGACGGTTAGAATTTAATTTGACCTGATCTAGGCTGATACGCATCCAATTTTGATGATTTTTGGTCCGTTGGATTCCTATTGAATGGCTAAATTTTATCTAGAGCAGCAAAATTCATCCAGGACTTCTTTTAATTTGATTTTCACTCAAATTTCTCCATATTTTGATGATCAAAGAGCTCCTTAGTCCCACATTGCCCAGAAAAAAACTCTTCAGCCCTCCTAGCTCTATAAAAAGGACCTCAGGCCTTTTAAAATCGACATCTTTGGTCAAGGTGAAGCTTTGATACTAGATGAAGCCAGGCTCTAGGTTAATGGCTGCTTCGAGGCAACTGATGCCGAGAAAAAAAGCTGGGCTTCTACATCATCTTTCTACCAATGCCGATCCAAGATCAAAGATCAGACTATTTTATTTTATTTTATTTTATTTTAAATTTTATATATTTAAATTTTAAAATTTTAATTAATGCAATATTTATTTTTATGTTTTTTAATTTTATGCACTTTATTTTTATTACAATTTAATTTTTGTATTTTAATTATTACTTTTTATTTTTCTACAAGTAGATGCTAAGATCTAACTAGTTGATCTTAGTACCAAGTTTACTTTTCTGCATAATTTAATTTTTATTTTATAATTTTAATTTTTAATTTTTGACTTCAAATTCTATTTTCAATTTTTTTTTATTTTTTTTTAAAAAATCAAAGATTTCAAGTCTAAAAATACTATCTTTACTATGGATTCGACCCGACTCACTACTATTTACATATTTTTAATTATTTTAAGAAGTTGGATTAAATTGATAAACACGGTGTCCTAATGATAACATCGCATTCTTGTCAAGTTTTTGACATTAAGGCTTGACAGCACGTGCCTAGGCTTTTGTAATTTTAATGTAATGGTGCAAAATCATCTTGAAATCAAATTCAAATTTAATTAAACCCAAATTTGAATTTTGCAAATAAGAATATTATAAGGATATCGATCAAAGAATTTGAAATCTATAATGTTCACATTACAT
Organism: Cocos nucifera; assembly: GCA_006176705.1. Classification (NCBI taxonomy): domain Eukaryota; kingdom Viridiplantae; phylum Streptophyta; class Magnoliopsida; order Arecales; family Arecaceae; genus Cocos; species Cocos nucifera. The sequence goes on from QRFJ01000290.1 coordinate 21,124, forward strand.
ATTCAAAAATTAGAATGGCAAGGCAGTTGGCCAGAAAGACAAATATTACCATGCACACGTACACACAGCATACAATGCTTTATGCACTAGCATGACCGGCTAGGTGGAGCAAAGAAAATATATGCATGTGTGGTTGCCAGTTGAATGCCCACAAAGTCCAACTAGGCATGGAACTCTTGGAAATTAATAAATGCAATTATACTTGTACTTAAATAACCAAAGTAGGATTATTAAACATGCGACTCAAAATTTAGAACCTTGAAATTGAAAATCATAAAATTTTTCAACAAAAAATTCCTCAATAGTCAACCATTCAACAAACCCATCTTCCCATGTTATTTCATTTCCATTACCCAACCTAAACTAAAGGCAATTCTAGGAGGCTACTAGGTTTTCACTAATTTCCTTCCCAAGAGGTGAGGCTTGCAGTAATTCTCCTACTCCTCATGCCTATGACACTGCTCGATGAGTAGCTTCTTTAGCATCTATCACCATCTCTTTGACCTCAATGTCTCTCTCCTCGGCTCGACTAGCTCCCTTTACAAACCTAGAATGCTCCTTCTCTGCATGTGCTACTCAGCTTTCAACTTGGACTAGTTCATTTTCACTGGCGAAGGCCCTGTCTTCTATAGCTTGGAGGGCAACCTCTTCTTTCAGCTCTGTTACCATCTTCTCGGCTTCTTGCTTAGTCTCCTCTAAAATTCTCCATGTCTCAACAAGAGCCCTATTAAAGTGATATTTCTTTTGTCAAGCAATATGTGATTGCTCTTAGGTAAGCTCTCTAGCATTTTGGCTAGTGGCATGATCAAACTTGGCTAAAGCTCTCTCTCGCTCGGCCGTATGGATCTCATACTCGACATCGCTAATCTCACATTTTATTTGATAGCCCAAAATGATGGTCACAAAAACATGAACCATATAAGAAGTCTATAGTATAAAATAACTGAGTAAATAGAAGATAAATGAGCCTGAACAATTACTCCCAAGCAATAGCACTTACCTTGACTACAATAGTATGTGCTGAACTAACAACCTTCTTTACTATCAAGCTTTGAAGATATTGCCCTTCCTGAGGGAAAATAATCCTCCTCACCATTTCGTTAGCAAGCTCAGGGGTACTAAGGATAGAGTCCATGACCTTGAGTGACCATGTTACAATAAAAGGGTTGACTTAACTCCTTGAGATGACAATGGAAGCTACTGGAAGGATGATGCATCCAAAGCCTACTATGAGGTTAGCATAGTCAGGATCTTAGAACCCAAGGTCAAAGCTCATTCTAGGTCGAAAGCAAATTTCAAAGCAGTAGCTACTTGATCAATGGCAAATAGCAACCCTGCAAGCCTAGTAGCAATCGTGGGATCCAAGATCAGATATGCAAGTGAATTAATAGGTAGATGCTCTGGTGCCCCTAAGAAAGCTACCAAAATGAGTATAGTTGATCAGAAAGCAAGGCTTCCACCTTCACCTAGCATGGACAAATTTCACTGATGCAACTTAAGTCGGCTCATTTTCCCTTCCTTTCCTCCTTGTCAAGGGGCCAACTCCACTACTATCTGTCATCCTCTTACAAGAAGTAGTCTTAGGTGCTCTAGACATAAGGTCACTATGAACTTCACTCCTACAAAATAAGTGGATGGTCAAAAGATCGAGGTATATGATAATTGGCTAGAATTCATGCAAGATCATCTACCAACTAGATACTCTGCTTATCATCTGAGCCCCAAATAACCTCAGTCGAAGTCTTATCGGAGCCCATGAAGGCTCAATCAGGAGATCCCTAACCCACTCTAGATCTTCTTGTCCATGGATCATTCCTCAGGTAATTCCATGGTTCAAGAGAAAAAAGGGGGAAAAGATCAAGGAAGCTTGGTGAAAGCCAAAGGAAGACCAGAGGAGCCAAGACCTATCGAGGGCCTACGGTGGCAATTGGTCTCCAACCAAATACTGATACCAACAGATGGTGGACTATCACTACTATAGGGGGGTGGATGTACTCTTCCTTTTCTCCTCAGCACTAGTGAGCAAAAAGTCAAAATGCAAAAGAGTACATACTTCAAGCCTTATATAGAGCCTCAAAGGGCTTTGATCAATGTAGCCTAGCAATTTGATCTTTGGGCATGTATCGATGAATTGTTCGGCTCTGAACTATTACTAGAATTGCAATTAACAAAATATCCAATCATCATACTAGAAGTCCCATCACGCATGATGTCACTTTGAGAAATATGGATATAGGCATGTCTCTTGTAAATGCAGAAGCTTCTTGTATTAGAACTAAAGGGGTAGTTATGATGGATCAATTTTCTAGCTTAGATTCACAATGTTTTGACTGGTCATACTCATCAACTCTTCTACTTCCACTACCTAAGTTAATAAGTTATCTCGATCTTGGAAGTAGAGGGCAAACGCTATATCTCAAAACCAAACTTAGCTGGCATGATGGAACCAATCAATTAGAGCCTACCATAAGCTCGCCATGAAATCTTCACCTCAGCCAATTAGCTCTCATTACAGGCTAGTATAGAGGTGTATGGAGATGCTTGAATCTACCCTCACCTAGTTACAACTGGCTTATGATTGCAAACAATTTCTATAACCATGAGTTATAAGAAAATTGGTGCATGAGAGAATCATCCATATGATATCTTTCGGATATACAAATGGTTATCCAAAATGACCGACTTGTGATCCCAAGATTCCTTAGCGATGAATACCAACCCTCGCCCACATAAATTGCTTCATGAGGACTCTCTAGGTAGTTAAGTGGAGTGAGAAGTACATTCAAGATCAAACTCTAATTCCTAAACTCTCGATGCTCTTGAACTTTGATCTCTCTACCACTCATAGTGAACCTTAAAGGAATGAATCTGCTAGCTAGATCGGATCGGATCAGATGCAGCGAAATACAAAAATTTTTAAATCTGGTCTAGATATTGGTTCATAGATCTAATTGCAAAAACAAGCATATAAGTGGTGATCACATCACCTTGTGCAAATAAATGATCTCCATAATTCGACGATCAGAACCAAATCGAGGTCACTATTGAGCAATGCACACGCCCAGTCTCTATAGGTATCCACTCGAGCTCAAATTTGGACATCTTCTTCGACTTTGATCTAACTTCAACAAGTTGGATCTAAATTTTTTGGATCTGCCTTCGATCTAATTGTTGGCAACAACTCGATTAGCACGTGATCATTTCTCTTTTTCTCTTGCGCAGATAGCACCCGATCCTTCGAATACTTTGATCAGCCCAACTCCTTTAGGAGTGGGGGGAGAGAGAGAAAAGTGGAGAGGAGAGGAAGGAGGTATGGAAGAAAAGAAGCAAGGCTTTCATAGTTTCTAAAACTATGTTAGTAAACAGTTTAGTAGGTTCCTATTTATAGAAATAGAAAATTAGGAGTCTTTGGGTTTTATGTCATTGACTGAATCAAAGACTTAAAACGGAAGGACTCCTAGAAGAGATCTAGCTCCTCCTCTTTTCTACGTAACTTTTGTCGAATAAAAATCATTAAAAGCTTGCGCCACCCTTATCTGGATATGGGTGGTTTGCGCCCCTCAACTTCCTCTCCTAGTTTGAATTAAATCAAACTACTTTGACCCATTCAAACTTTATCCTCCCTAGTTAGAAGTTTAAACCAAAATAAACTCCCATTATCCATAAGTGGCGCATGCCAGGAGGAAACCAATGGGCATGTGCCCCTTTTCTCTTTCTCATAAATGAGATGGTGCATGCCCCTAAAGAAAATCTAAGGGGCATGCACCCCTCTCCTCTGCACACCGAAAAAGGTCAAAGAAGGGGGGCACCCCATATTTGGTGCCCCCTCAATCTTATCTGATTAAGAAGCCCAAGGCACACCAACTCTTGGTGTCCCTGTGAACCAAATTTAATTTGGCTAAATCCAATCCAATAGAAAATCCAATATAGGAGAAATTAAATCCAATCATGTGTTAGCATGATTTTCTTGAATCTAATTGGATCAAATCTAATTCAATCAGATTGTATGAGTTTAATTGAAACATCCAAAACTAAAATCCTTAATTGTATGACCCCATAGGTTCAATTATGCGTGATAATGAGACATGTCGTGATCTCCATCATCAACATCATCGAAATTCTTTTTGATGGATTAAAACTCTTTCTGATTAAGCCAATTAAAATTATCGGTCATGAAGATAATTCTAATTGATCCCATAATCCACTAATAACACTTAATAGTATGTAGTGAGAATCCATCAGAACTGAATAAGAATCTCTCAGTGCAGAACTGAATAGTATGTAGTGACATATCCGTCATATGATAGAATCGATCAATTTGAGTTCGATGTGAAATCTAATAGAAACTCCTTTATATTATTTCATACTGCGATGGCCATAGGCTTTAGGACTCAATCTCATAATCTTCGTAAGATTACTCCTCCTCTATCAAGATTGATAGATCTCATCTTGGTATAATCTAATTCATACGATGAACATGCTATAGCCAACATACATCTTAGAATTTTATATGACTAGAAGATCGAGTTATGGTATAGTCAAACTATAACACCCTCAAGGTGAATTGCTGATACACCTCAGATCAGAGAATTAGATACATAACTATAATAATGAGCTTGTTACTGACGAGAAGGTAGATTTTTTTATGATTGCTCGAAGTTGATCACGCTCAGTATCCCTATTTCTAACAAGCATCTATACTTTTTCTCCGGTATCTTTATACTATAGATTTAAGACTTATCTATCCTAAGAAAGTGATTGTACATCAATCTTCTAGATCGATCATCATTCTCATGATGTTCCTATGATCAGAAGCAGTTTATGAGTTAATTATAATAACACATATCTCAAATTCTCAACTATTGAGAATATATGCCATTATATCCATTATCCTAATGGATGATTCACAGATACAATTCAATATAGATATGAATGATAAAATAATCTAGATTTTATTTATAAATCAAAAATTATAAATTATGTCCATAGAAAGTTTTACATGTGTCGGTCAATCTGGCTTTTAGGGTATACATCTAACAAATCTTTCCTAGTTTCTTATAGGTTATCTGACTTCAGTATTATAGGATCCCCCATCGGTACACTCTTTGGCAAGTGGGCTTTCTTGTCTTTCATGTTTCAAGAGCAAGCCTGATGTTGAACTAAAGATCTGACTATGATCTTGTCATACCCAGGTTTTGGCCCATGGGCTAGCTTGAAGAGGCCCATACTTGTGAGATTCACGCACACAGCACATGATTGGAGGGGGGGAGAAGATCCCAATTAGGAGTTTTCTACTAAACCATTTTCAATGAGATCAGAGAATTTAGCCTACCTATTTTGGATCAAAAACCCTAGCAATAGTAGCTATAAGAAGGCCTCTTCTCCTCCCTTGGACCCCATCACTAGTTCTTTAGAAAATCACTATCATTCTCCTTCAGATTTTGCTAGAAAAAAATCACTGACAACACTCCATTAGCATCGCTGGACCTAGGTAAGATATCTTAGCCTTGTTTCCCTCTTCTTTTCTAAACTTATTGACATCATGTGGAGCCAATGGTTGCCAGGAAGCTGTGAACAAGGTCTCCTTTATTTTGGATTTTTACTCTTTTGTTTTGCTTCACCAACCACTGCTGACTATTGCTGTGGTCAAGGTCACCACCACTATTGTTAGTGGGCACCGCCATGGGGCACTGACTCTAGGTCCCTCCACATGAGAGTTAAGAGGAAGAGAGGGAAGAAGGGCAAGGGGGGTGGCAGTGGGGCATTCCCCTATTTGAAGAAAGAAGAAGAAGAAAACAAGAGAGAGGGGGAGAGAAGAAAAGAAAGAAGAAAGGAAAAGAAGAAGAAGAAGAAGGAAGAGGGAAAACAAAAAGGAGAGAGACATATTCAACCCTATTGTGAACCCCTATGTCTCTTTGAGCAGGCCATCAATTCGAGTGGATCAAGATTATTTTTTTGATGATCGAACTGGGCTACATGGATCGGATCTATAGTCTGACCCAAATCACAATCTAGACAGAGATTATCTCTCTTGATCCTATTTTTTTCTCAATTGAATGCTAATAACATTGCTAAATTATTATTCAGAGCCCTCAATATTAGAGAAGCACTGGATCTAGACATCTAGCCTCAAGTCAAAGGCCATGATATTTGGATTAGATTGATCTAAGTCTATAAGTTTTCTTTCATCGATGAATTTTTAATGCATATTCATATATTTAAAAATTAAATTTTGTATATAAAAATTAATAAAATATTTAGAAATTAGAAAGCTTGGAAAGTATATATCTTATGCATGAAAAGTAATTCAAAATTATGGCTAGCTCAAGCATCCTGTCACCTTAGCATGATTACAAAATTTGAGATGAGAAAATTTTCTTATTTTAATGTTGCATGATCTTTGAAAATAAGATTATACATGTTTATCCTTACATAAATTTTGAATAAAAATTATTCTCTTATTTTTAGAAATGAGATATGAAAAATTAAATTGATATTATTATGAAAATATGTATGATTATTTATGAGAAATTTGTTATGATGAAATTATGAAAAAAATTTTCTAGTTAAACTATAATCTAATTCTAGCTGATGGGACAGATCATTGGCCATATGTTAAAACTAGTTGATACTGAGCCTAACTATTAGAAAATGTATTCTAGAGTTAATCATCTAAGTTATAGATGATTGAAATCAGTATATGAATTATTAAATAATAATAGTTATTTAGTTTATTCATAAAAAAAGTTCTATCTTTCTTAAATAAACTCCTAAATTATGATGAAGTTCTTAAAATCATACTCAATTAATAAAAAAAAATTTATCAAATGATTCTTAAATTGTTCATGATCAAATGATAAGTTATTAATAAGGATGATAACTTATCGAGTGTAAGTCGCTGCATTTCATATGCATTGGTTGTCTTCATAACCAAGTGGTGTGAAGACACTGGTAAGGCATGCAGGTGGGATGTAGGAGTACATCTACATTGAATGTGACCAATGTAGCACTCTATTGTTAAAAGTAGCTAGTTAAGGTCGACGAATATAAATGTTTTTTTGATCTAAGATCACTACGATGACTTGCAAGCAACTCACTATACTTTGGTGTTGGAATACCTATATTTCTAATACAACAACGAAAGATTTTTGGGTATAGTCAAGTACTTATAGAGTCGATGTGTGAGTCAAGATAGGATTGACCACTCCTGATTAACTTTAGGAAGAGAATATCTTGCTGTATTTTAATTTAGCAAAATTCAAACCTAGGTAATCCTCGTGAGGAGTCAAAGGATTTGTAAAATTTTGAAATACAATATGGATGACTTGTATGAGTGTTGATAGCTTACTCTAAGTCATCTTGAGCATTATTGATCAAAGAAATGAATTATATGGTAACCATAGGTCAGGATTCTAAGAATGTTGCTTTGCATAAATTTGACTTATCCGAATGTTAGGTACCATTACTAGATGGTCATTTTGATTGATACGAGAATTAGTTTCTATGCTACCAGCTTAGGTTCAAACCTATGGGATTATATACATAAAACATCATTACCTAATCAGATGGTTAATTGATGATTAAGAATTGTTCAATGATCAAATCATGAATACGATTGATGATCGATCAAGTGCAAGTATTATAGGAGGATTGATTAGTAATTAGATTATTAATTAGCTTAATTTGATTGAGTAATCAGGCTGAGATCAAGTCTAATTAAATTAGATTCAAATAAAATTAGTTTGAACTTAATTGGTTTAAGTCTAATTGGTTTATTGGATAAGCCAATTATAAGGGAGAATAAATTCTTGTTCAATTAGGACTTGAGTGTATCTAATTTCTAATTTGATTAAAAATTAAATCAGATTTAAATATAATTTAATCTAATTTAATTAGATTGATAATTAAATTAAAATTATTTATGAATTAGATTGACTCAAAACTAATTTGAATTGGGTTCAAAATATTTTGACCTAGTCTAAATAGGAGAGTCCTAGTTAGACTAGGACCCCTTCCTTGCACCACTTATAAGAGCCCACGCCCACTCTTTAATTCTAGATTTTTTGTAAGTTTCTCCATGCCTAAGAGAGGTTCTCCACACCTCATAATCTGATAGTTTAGATCTTATTTTGATTTCATCAAAATTTGGTTTGGATTAGAACTCTATTTGATAGAGTCCATGGAATCCAACTTCCTTCCCTTCTTGCGCCTTTGCTTTCCCACGCCAAGATATTTTGTGCACCATTTTTCTAGAGGATTTTCATGGCCTAATTACCTCATTTTGGATGTTGGTTTTAGGTTCTCTACATCTAAATTATAGGATGGTGGCATCCAAGAGTTGGACGCCACCAAGACTCCTTGGAAGACTAGGTTTTGACCTAGTCTTCCTATAAAAAAGGGGGTGCATCCTATTCTTTTGGTGGTTGGCATTAAAAATCTGGGAGAGTCCATGCACAAACTAGAAAAAAGAGGAGAGGAGGCGTGGGAGGTTGGGCTACCAATTTCCTTGGAGGAGAGGCTTCATTAAGATATCAATTATTGATGTATTGTAAAGACAAAGGTAAGAGAAGATTGTCTTCTCTTGGGAGTTTCTTTCAAGATCCTTTCTTTCTTATTTTTGTGAAATTTTTTTTGTGAAAAAAATCTGAGAGAGGAAGGGAGAGGGCATGGAGGATGGGTGCTCTGAGGAGTTAGGGCATGGTGGTCTGTTTTAGACATGATCTGATCATGTCTTGATGAGAGAAAAAGAAGAGAAGAAGGTCTTCTCTTAGGGCTTCTTTAAGAGCCCTTCTTCTCCATCTTTTGATGATATTTTTCATGTAAAAAAAATCAGAGAGAAATGAAGAGATGGCATGGGAAAATTCTAGATGACAAGGTCTCTTCTTGTCCTGATATGGAGATGTGTTCAGGACATCAATGGTTGATGTCCTGAAAGAAAAGATGTGTTCTCTCTAGGACTTTTTTCTTAAGATTTTATTTTTTGATTTTTGAGAGATCTAAAAGTTAGATTTCTTCCTTAATCCTCTTTGTATTCTTCATCTCTTGGAGGATCCAAGAGATCCAAAGAATATTTTTTAGATTAACTATTAGGAGGGATTTGCGAGAAGCTAGCACTTCGAGTTGATCTTCGTTCGATGAACTTTCAATCTATGTTGCAGTCTTATGTGGATTACCTATAGAGATCGAATGTGCTGTGTGGCTCTAAGCAATAAAGGACAACATTGATTCAGTTGCGGTGTTCTCGACCCATGCAAAGATAGAAGATTCGATCTCTTCTTGATCCAGATATGATCTAGGATTTCTAGAATAGTTCTAGATTTAAGGATTGATTTAATCAATACCAACCATTCTTGTTTTAATTTTTAGATTTATGTTTGCATCATGACATGTTGTAGATCTTAGATAGAGGGTTTAGTGATTAGATCACATGCATTATTAGATTAAATAGTTTAAACTATGTCTTCCACTGTGATTTATTTCGAAAAAAAATTTAAAATACAAGCATAAAATCTTATATGTTTTCCAATAGTGGTATCAGAGCATCTAGGTTCTTGTATGACATAATCATATTTATATTAAAATAAATCTAAAAATAAAAATTAAAGATCTCACATACTGATATAAGGTTGTCCTATTATAAGATTAATCTCTTACAATGAAAAGATTGTCCTAGTATGTGCTGATCTGAATTTTTTGAATCATGAATAAACTAGGTGTGATCTAAATAATTTTATAATTTAATTTTTAATTTTAAATCTAAAATAAATAGATATTAGATCTATTTTAGATTATTTAGATTTGATCTAAATAATATCATATTGCACATACTGATTATAAGATTATTTTGCTATAAGATTTATCCTTTATAGTGGAGAGGTTGTCCTAGTATGTGCTTTCTAAATTATAAATAAGTTAGATAAAATCTAAAATAATTTAATATTTATTTTTAGATTTTAAAATTAAAATTAATTAATTTATGATCTAATTTTTGATTATTTAGATAAGATTTGAATAATATGTGTTTCATATTTTGATTTAGTTCCTCTTATACATATGCTAGATATGTAGTTATAATTTTTGAATCTAGAATGAATATGTACGACATATTTACTTTATGAAATTTAAATTACGAACTTACTTTCTACAAAATCCTAAATTCAAAACCTTAGGACATGATCTAAATAATGAAATAAATTATATCTAAAAGCATGAATTAAATATGATTCAATATAAATTATTTACATGTTGAAAATATTTTAAAATTTAAAATTAGAACCTAGTTCTGAGGTTCCGAACCCTAATCCATAAGCCTTGAACTTGTTTAAGAATTAAGTGATTGTTTAGGATCTAGGCTTATGATTTGAAGATCCTAAGATAATTTCATAAAACACGGGTTAAAGGATAATGGATTAGCTTTGATCAGGTCATTAACTAGGTTAGACCTAGGGTTAGATTAAATATGGACTAAGTTAAGAAATTGATCAAATTTAATTAATAGTTAATTAGAATTAGGTCATTTTTTTTCTATAAATCAATTCAATAGTTGTAGTTGATCAAAGTCATACATCTAACAAATGAACATTAATCATGGCTTAGTGGTTGAGCCCGAGTCTTTAGGCAGATCAAATCAAAATTGATAAATTAATTAGTGTCTAAGATAAGTCTGGTATTCCCAGATCGATGGTTTTTAATTGGCAGCTCGCTTACGTGACCATTTTAGATGGTATCTAAGGCAAGCCTTGGCAGACCCTCCACCGATCTCACTTACCTAACCAATATAGTTAATTAGCTTTTGATTAGGCTGCTTATTGATTCATGCTAACCCATATCACATAGAAAATCAGTGAGACTGATCTAGGTGCCCATGGACCAAAATTGATCTTAGTCCTCACCAATAACTTGAGAAGTCAATGGATGCAATTTGGTCCATGTTTTATCTATCCTTAAATCACTAATAATTTAAATTCTCTAAAATTAATAGATCCTTAAAATAACAAAGTTATGGGGATAACTGAGTCATAGCCTTTCATTAAGTTGGATGATAATGGATCCATTAACTCAATAATCATTGAAAGCCTAAAGACCTAGTGCTTATTGACTAATAAAATTATCATTCATAATATGATAACTTGAAAGTATCTCTCTAATGATGGTTAGGTTGACCAACCAAAGTTGGGCTTAATCATTCATTGGTTAGATACACCAAGTATGATCATGTTAAGCCTTTTGGCTTAGATCTAATTGGATCCTTACAGTGGAGGTCAAAGCCTACTAATTAGATTTCTGTGGTAAAATTAAATTACTAAAAATTATTTAGAAAAATAATTGGTTAAAGAATCTATCCATAGATGCACATGGATTGACCGATCAATGTCGGACTTGTGTGCAATCTATGTGGATTCTAGTACCTACTAGAAAATTAAAGTAATTTCTCAAATTGGAGGTAGAGGCTACCAATTTGTAAAAAATAGTGAAAGAATCTTTGGACTAAAGTCCAAGTCTCTAGGCTTAAAATAATTCATATACATTAGGTCATTGTTCTCTTTTCTCAGATTAAGGCTAAATCCTAATTGCTCTGATCACTATCAGACAGTGATATACTTATGGGATCCAACTTTGATAATTAATATTGAAAGTTGAATTTGGTTCAACAGTATGAATGGATTCGTGCTGGAGCTTCTAAGTCTAGTGAAAATAAAAGATCTAAGACTAACCAGAATCAGGTAGAGTGCTTCTAATGTCAGAAGTAGAGTCATAAGAAGAAGAATTATCTTGCTTTTCTTGACCTCAACAAGTTGATCAAGAGAAAGGAGTAAGGAGTTGCTCATCAAGGATATTATATGATAACATCTTGTAAGTTTTTTGTACGTAATTCTACTACTTGGGTATTAGATACTGGTGATCTTATGCAATTTGTTGCAAGAACTTTAGGTAAGTGAAATATTTGAAAATGGTGAGAGATTCTTGAATGTTAGGAAAGAAAGTCCTGTTCCAATCCTAGCTTTAGAAATTGCCAAGCTTATTTTTAAAAAATGTCATTTTGAGTGATTATCACTATTGTCCATCGTTTATGATAAATATGATTTCTGTTGGCCTTTTGGCTAGAGATGGTTATCATTTATAAAGGAAGATTATTATGATATCATTATGAATGATGTTACAATAATACTGAGACAACAAAAAAATGATATTTAACATTTACACAGCCTGTTAAGACTAATATACACATCTAGTAAATATCCAAGTTAGATAATGTCAAGAATATCAATATTTTATTATGATTGTAGATGACCTATCTTGGTAAAGATACATCTAGCCTGAATCATTTGAAATGTTCAAATAATTTCGTAATGAAATAGAAAAACAAACTGAAAAAGGTATTAGAACTCCTTGATTAGATTGAGGAGGCAAATATTTATCCAGTAAGTTTTTGACATATCTAAGAGAGAATAGGATTCTCTTATAGTGGACTCCTTCTAGAATATAGTATATCGAAAAGAAGAAATCAAACTTTTTTAGACATGGTTCGATCCACGATGGAGTTTACTAGTCTACCTATTGCAGGGTTAAGCTCTTGAGACTAATTGTTTTACTTTAAAAATTTACACCGAGTAAATTTATCGTAAGGACTTTATATGGGATATGGATCGGACGTAGACCTAGACTCTTTCACCTTCGGGTTTAGGGTTATTAGGCCTACGTCAAATATTTGCATATAGATAAACTTGGACCTCGGTCCCATAGGTGTATGTTTATAGGATATCCTAAGAAAACTAGGAGTTATTAGTTCTACCATGCTGAAGAACATAAGATATTCGTCAGAAGTAAGGCATTCTTTTTGAAAAAAAAGTTTCTTAGAGGAGAAACCATTGCCACTAAAGTTAAACTAAAGAAAGCTCAATGGGTAGAAAGTATCGACTCAATCTAGTTAATCTACATAACTAGATTTGATTAGATCAAATTTAGAGCTTATTAATTTGGCACCATTAACGAGATTCGATAGAGTATAGTGTTAGACAGACAGAGACTTCAGTATCTAGGTCCGAGATGGCGATCCTATTGAGCTCGATCAAAACAACAAAGATCCTATCACCTATATAGATGCTATGCAGTGGTTTGACTCTGAGAAATGGCTTGGAGCCATGAAATCCAAGTTGAAGTCCAGGAAGATGAATAGTGTGTGGACACTAGTTGATCCACCTGAAGAGATAAAATCCATTGGGTGCAAATGAATTTTCAAAAGGATCAGAGTGGCACAGATAGGAAGGTGTAGATCTATAAAACTCGTTTGGCTATCATCTCAGAATATGTATTTTGAATGTATGTCTTCGTTATGAACAAAGATGGACCCTATATCTATAAATAGCCAAATTATTCTATAGTATTATTTCTTGTGTTGTCTGTAGATGACATTCTCTTAATCGAGAATGACATTCCAATATTATAAGGAATAAAGTTTTAGCTGGAATCTAATTTCTTCATATACTAGACCAAACATGGTATACTCACTAGATGTAGTGAGCAGATATCAGTCTGATCTAGGTAAGAATCACTGAAAGATTGTATAAATAATCCTTAAGTATTTAAGAAATATTAAGATCCAATGACTCACACATGAAAAAATTGACTTAAGACTTATGAAATAATTTGATTCCAATTTTTAGTCAGATAAAGATGATAGCAGGAGAGTGTTGGGTCACGAATTTATCCTAATTAGAGGAGCAATCTACTAGAAAAATTTCAAGCAGAATATTATAGTTTATTCTGTTAGTGATGTGGAGTACATTGTGACATTTGATGTTGCCATGTAGGCTATGTGGTGGCATAAGTTCAAGCAAGAAGAGGCACCCTCCATCGATGGTCTAGTCCTAATGTAGTATTGGAGCCATTGCTTAGGCTAAAGAATCGAAGGTGCACCATAGGACCAGCATACTCTACATCACTATCACCTTAGATTTTGATCAGGATGATGTCAATCTTTAAAAGATCGATGAAAAAGAAGAACTTGACTGATCCATTTGTTAAAGCCTCAGAACTAAGAAGTTCTACGAACTTAAGCGGAAGATAAGATATTTGATATTATTTAGATTAGCTTTAGTCTAAGTGGGAGTTGCTAGAAAATATATTCTAAAGATAATAATTTAAGTTGTAAATGATTGAAATCAGTATATGAATTATTAAATAATGATAGTTATTTGGCTTATTCATTATAAAAGTTCTATCTTTCTTAAACAAACTTCTAAATTATGATAAAGTTCTTAAAACCACACTAATCGATAAAGAAGGATTTATTGGATGGTTCTTAAATTATTCACGACTAAATGATAAGTAATTAATAAGGATGATAACTTATCAAGTATAGATGCTGTATGTCATATATGTTGGTTATCCTTGTAACCAAGTGGTGTGGAGATACTGGTATGGCATGCAGGTGGGATGTAGAAGTACATTTACATTGAACATGACCAATGTAGCATTCTACTATCAAAAGTAGCTAGTTAAGATCGATGGATATATGTATCCCTTTGATCTGAGATCATCATGGTGACTTGCAAGCAACTCACTGCACTTTGGGGCCATACTATCTATATTTCTAATATAGCAATAAAATATTTTTGGGTATAGTCAAGTACTTATAGAGTCGGTATATGGTCAAGATGGGATTGACCACTCCTGATTAACTTTAGAAAGAGAATGTCTCACTGTGTTTTAATTTAGCAAAACCTAAGCCTAGGTAATCTTTGTGAGGAGTTACAAGATTTACAAAATTTTGAAACATAATATGGATGACATGTATAAGTGTTGATTGGTTACTCAAAGTCATCTTGAGTATTATTGGTCAAAGAGATGAATTATACGATAACCATAGGCTAGGGTTCTAAGAATGTTGCTTCGCATATATTCAACCTATCCAGACATCAGGTATTATTGCTAGATGGTCATTCGATTGATACAGAAATTTGATCCTATGCTATCAACTTAGGTTTGAACCTATGGGATCATACACATAAGAGATTGTTATCTATTTGGATGGTTGATCGATGATTAAGAATCATTCAGTTTTCAAATCACCAATACGATTGATGATCGATCAAGTACAAGTATTATAGGAGAATAGATTAGCAATTAGATTACTAATTGGCTCAATTTGATTGAGCAATTAGGCTAAGATCAAGTATAATTAAATTAAATTTAATTAAAATTAATTTAAATTTAACTGAATTAAGTCTAATTGATTTATTGAATAAGCCAATTACATGGAAGAATAAGTCCTTGTTCAATTAGAACTTGAGTGCATCTAATTTCTAATTTGATTAAAAATTAAATTAAATTTAAATATAATTTAATCTAATTTAATTAGGCTTCTAATTAAACTAGAATTGCCTATTAATTAGTTTGACTCAAAACTAATTTAAATTGGATTCAAAATGTTTTGCCCTAGTCTAAATAGGAGAGTCCTAGTCTAAATAGGAGAGTCCTAGTCTAACTAGGACTCCTTCCTTGCAACACCTATGAGAGCCCACACCCACTCTTTAATTCTAGATCTTTTGTAAGTTTCTCCATGCCTAAGAGGGGTTCTCCACACCTCTTAATCTGATAGTTTTGATCTTATTTTGATTTGATCAAAATTGGTTTGGATTAGAACTCTTTTTGATAGAGTCCACGGAATCCAAAATTTCTTCCCTTCTTGCGCCTTTGCTTTCCCATGCCAAGATATTTTGTGCACCATTTTTCTAGAGGATTTTTGTGGCCTAATTACCTCATTTTAGATGTTGTTTTTAGGTTCTCCACACCTAAATTATAGGAGGATGGCATCCAAGAGTTGGATGCCACCAAGACTCCTTGGAAGACTTGGTTTTGACCTAATCTTCCTATAAAAAAGTGGGTACCTCCTATTCATTTGGTGGTTGGTGTTAAAAACCTGGGAGAGTCCACGCACAAACCAAAAAAAAGAGGAGAGGAGGCATGAGAGGTTGTGGTGCCAATTTCCTTGGAGGAGAGGCTTCATTAAGACATCAATTGTTGATGTATTGTAGAGACAAAGGTAAGAGAAGATTATCTTCTCTTGGGAGTTTCTTTCAAGATCATTTCTTTCTTGTTTTTGCGAAAAAAAATCTGAGAGAGTAAGGGAGAGGGCATGGAGGATGGGCACTCCAAGCAGTTGAGGTATGGTGGTCTGTTTTGGACATGATTTGATCATGTCCTGATGAGAGAAGGTCTTCTCTTAGGATTTCTTTAAGAGCCATTCTTCTCCATATTTTTATGATATTTTTATGTGAAAAAAATCAGAGAGAAATGAAGAGAGGACATGGGAAAATTCTAGAGGAGTAGGTCTCCTCTTGTCCTGACATGAAGATTTGTTCAAGACATCTATGGTTGATGTCCTGAAAGAGAAGATGTATCTTTTCTAGAGCCTTTTTCTTAAGCTTCTATTTTTTGATTTTTAGAAGATCCAAAAGTTGGATTTCTTTCTCAATCCTTCTTGTATTCTTCATCTCTTGAATAGTCCAAGAGATCCAAAGAATATCTTTTTGATTAACTATTATGAGGAATTTGAGAGAAGCTAGCACTTCAAGCGGATCTTCGTTCGACAAACCTTTGATCTGTGTTATAGCTTTATGTGGATTACCTATAGAGGCCGAACGTTTTGTGCGGCTCTAGAAAATAAAGAACAATATCAATTCAGCTACAGTATTCTCGACTTGTGCAAAGATAAGAGATTCGATCTTTTCTTGATCTAGATATGATCTAGAATGTTTAGAATAATTCTAGATCTAGGTATTGATTTGATCAATACCAACCATCCTTGTTTTAATTTTTACATTTATGTTTGCATCATGACATGTTGTAGATCCTAGATGTAGAATTTTGTGATTAGATCATATGCATTATTAGATTAAATAGTTTAATCTATGTCTTCCATTATGATTTATTTTGAAAAAAGTTTTGAAATACAAGCATGAAACCCTGCATATTTTCCAACACTAACCAATTGGGGTTAATCACTAGTAGAGTTAATTCTTTTAGGCCTAGTTACTTAGAGCTGATCGCTTGTACATATTGATGCATCGCATGTTTAATTTTAGTATTTATCTCTTTGTGCTATTACAGGATTAATCGTGGTTGTTTGAATCAAATCTCACTACAACAAAATAGGTTTTTAGCGACACAAATATTTACGATGAAATAATTTACGTTACAAATATGATTATTAATGATAAAAAATTATTTTTATCATAAAAAAAATTATTAGCAATGAAAACAAATTTTGTCGCTAATAATTTATTATTTATAATAAAAATTTCTTTTCCATCGCTAATAACAATTATTACCAATGAAAAAGATAGTTGCATCGTTAAAAATGTTAGATTATTAGTGATTGAAACTTTCCATTGCTAATAATCAATTATTTATGATGGAAAAGATAGTTGCATCATAAATAATTGATTATTAGTGATGAAAAATTTTTGTTGCTAATAATCTTTCATTAATAAATATTTTTTTAAAAAATTAAATGATAGATTATTAGCGACAAAAATTTTTCATCGTTAATAATCGATTATTTATGATGCAACTATCTTTTCCATCATAAATAATTGATTATTAGAGATAAAAATTTTTATTACTAATAATCTTTTATTAATAAATATTTTTTAAAAAATTAAATGATAGATTATTAGCGATGAAAATTTTTCATCACTAATAATCAATTATTTATAATAAAAAAGATAGTTGCATCATAAATAATTGATTATTAGCGATGAAAAATTTTTGTCACTAATAATCTTTCATTAATAAATATTTTTTAAAAAATTAAATGATAGATTATTAGTGATGGAAATTTTTTGTCACTAATAATAATTATTTACGATGGAAAAGATAGTTGCATCATAAATAATTGATTATTAGTGATGAAAAATTTTCATCACTAATTATCTTCCATTAATAAATATTTTTTTAAAAAATTAAATGATAGATTATTAGCAAAAAAATTTTTTCATCAGTAATAATCAATTATTTACGATAGAAAAGATAGTTACATCGTAAATAATCGATTATTAGCGATGAAAAATTTTTATTACTAATAATCTTTCATTAATAAATATTTTTAAAAGAAATTAAATAAGAGATTATTAGTGATGAAAACTATCTTTTATGTTGTAAATAATTGATTATTAGCAATAAAAAATATCCATCATTAATAAGCTACATTTAATATTTTTTTTTAAAAAAATAAAATTATAGATTATTAGTGATAAAAATTTTTCATTGCTAATAATCAATTATTTATGATATAAATTCTATTTACATCATAAATAATAATAATATTAATGATAAAAATTTTTCATCGCTAATATTCCATTGCAAATAAGTCGATCAGAGTTTTAAATTAAAAAGAATTGTGAACTCCTTTAAAAATAAAAAATCAAAAAAATATGGCATGCAGGGTCGATGAAATGGGGTCGAGGAGTCCGACCGCGTCCACTGTTAGCTCGCCTACAAGCAAAACAAGTATATTTTTTTATAATTTTTTAAAAATTAGTATTCTTTTAAAAATTTCTATTTTTTTCTAAATATTATATAATTTTATAATTTAAATCTCATCTTCATCATTCATTATTTAAGTAGTTATCTTGTAAGCACTATCACTAAATATCACCTCGATCTGATAGCTCTAGCTATGCAGATCGATAAAATTTAAATTTTAATGGTCACAAGCGATCATATGATGATCTAATAGATAGAAACAACCGATGGGATCAAAAATTTACAACAATGATCTCTGTGATATTTTTAGAATGCTATCAAAATTTTACTTCAATCAGATATAATTATGATAGTCAATTTAGCACGGGATGATTTGAACCGTTAATTAAAACATGAGTGATCAAGAGGCCAAACGATGTCCGATTATAAGATTATTGACTAATGATCTTTGCTGATATTTGAATTATCTATATGGAGATGATTATAAAACCTGAACTTCGTGTATATGAATCATCCATGTTACGTATATTTTACAATAGCATAAGTATAATTGCTTAAAAACCTTAAGAATGCTAATCAAGAGACATGTAGTTTTAGATAGTTTATATACATGTGATTTGATTTTATGATCACCATCATAAAAATGATCAAACTATTAGCAAAGATTATTTATCTTAAAAAATAATCTAATAATCACACGCCAATTGGTATTTTAATCACTCATTTTTTATTTAATGATTCAAATTATCATCTCGTGCTAAATTGACTATTATAATTATATCCAATTAAAGTAAAATTTTGCTAGTGTGCTACAAATATCACAGAGATCATCGATGCAAATTTTTGAACTGATCAATGATTTCTATCTATCAGATCATCATCCGATTATTCATGATCGTCGAAATTATTTTTTGTCGATCTGCATAGCTAGTGCAATCTGATCGAGGGGATATTTTGTGATGGTGCTTTCATGATAATTACTTAAATAAAGAACAATGAAGATAGATGTTAAAATTCAAAATCACATGTAATATTTAAGAAAAAAAATTAAATTTTAAAATGATACTAATTCTTTCAAAAATAGAAAAAAATTAATTTGCTTATGGGGTATTTAATAGTGAACACACTCGCACCCATAACCCCATCGCATTGGTAAAATATGACAAATTTTTTTTCTTTTTTTTTGGTTTTCAAAATAGTCCATATTCTTTTTTTAAAAAAATAGTTATTTACAATGAATTATAAGCGATGAAAATAATAAGTCGCTAAAAATTAGTTATTTATGATGAATAATTAGTTCTATCATAAATAATGAACTATTAGTGATGAAATATTATTTTCATTGCAAATAATTTATTTTATAATTTTTTGGAGAGGGAAAAAAATTTTAGTAAAATATTTGATGGGAATTATTAGCGATGAAATTAGTTGTGATGATAAATTTCATCATAAATAATTAATATTAGCGATGAATTATTTATTTTCATCATAAATAATATTTTAAGCGATGAAAGTTTTGTTGTCAATAATTTTATCATTAATGACCTTTAAATATCCCAACCCACTCCCGCAAAATCCACTTCGGCTCGTCTCCCTCTCTCCCGTTCGACCGCTCTCTCCCCCTCCTCCCAGGCTTCCATCGGTCGGCAACCACCTTTCCCATTTCCGCCGTCATTATCGCCGCCATTGTCACCACCATTGATGCCGCCGTTGTCGCCGTCGTTATTACCGTTGTTGCCCTCACCGCTGTGTATTTTTGGTCAATCGATTATTGACAAAGGTAAATACTTGCCGATTGCGGATTAGATTTTATTTTTTTAATTATTCTTTCAATTTGGGGGTCGACGATGTGCATGTTGCCGTGCGATGGCCGATGGCGGACGTCGATCGTGGATGGTGGGTGCTTGCTGCCATGCATGGTGGTTGATGACCCTGGTGGAGGCCGTTGGTGGTGGGAGATGGAGGGTCGGCACCGTAGGGGCTGTGGGACCGCAAGGGTGGGGCACCAAAGGGGGCACGATGGTCGGGTGGGGGCGGTTGGGGTGCATTGGGCGTGGAGGGGCGCACGGCTGCTGGTGTTGTCTGGGTGGTAGCCACGGTGGTGGGCGACGGAGGGTAGCTTGTAGGGTGTTGGGGGGTCGCGACGGTGGTATGTGGGAGGTGCAGGGCTGGGCGGTGGCCGGACGATCGGGTGGGGGCGCGACGATCGGTGGGGGTCGGATGGGGGTGCATGGGGCATGGAGGGGCGGTGATGGCTTGGCCGGTGGAGAGCCATGAGTGGTGGCAGCGGAGGGCGGTGCAAGGGCTGGGGGGCCGCGACGGATGGGGGTGCGGCGTTAGGGTACTAATAATAATAATAAAATAATAATAATAATATTATTATTAATAGTAATAATAATAGTAGTAGTAATAATTAATAATAATAATAATAGTAATAGTAAGAATAATAATAGTATAGTATTAATAATTAATAAAAATACTAATATTAATAATATTAAAATAAAAAATACTAATAATAATAATATAAATAATAATAAAATAATAATAATAATAATAGTAATAGTAATAATGGTAGAATAAAAATTAGTAATAATAGTAATAATAGTAATAATAAGAGTAGTAGTAATAATAATAATAATAATAGTAAGAATAATAATAGTTATAGTAATAATTAATAAAAATAGTAATATTAATAATATTAAAATAAAAAATAATAATAGTAATAATAATAATAGTAATAAGAGTAATAATAATATTAATAGTAAGAATAATAGTAGTAGTAGTAATAATTAATAAAAATAGTAATATTAGTAATATTAAAATAAAAAATAGTATAATAATAATTTTAATAATAATACTAAATTTTAAGATAAAATGATAAAATAATTAAAAATTAGATATTTTTAATAATTGAAATAGTTAATTTTTTAATTATATTTTTGTGCTTTTACTTGTTATGGTTTAATTTTGTTATTTATTTAGTTCATGTATTTCATATTGATGATGATTTATTATTTTAATTTTAATTAACTGAATGTTTTAATTTCTAATGCATATAAAATATCTGATCTAGGATCCAAATCGAATTTCGATCAAGAATATGAGTCGAGATCTCAGTCTGGGATTTGGGTCATGATCCAGGTCGAATCTCGATCTGGGATCTGGATCGAGTTCCAATTAGGGATATGAGTTGGGATCCTATCCAGGATTTGGGCCATGATTTGGATCAGATCTCTATCTTGGATCATATCTGGTAATTATATCATGCATGCAATCATGTAACCTTAGACTCCTATTCAAGAGTCAATCATAAGGTCCCCAAATCAGACTCTATGAAGGGCTCTTGGATGCTCCGATTTGGGCAGTTCAAAAATACATCAATATTTTATTGTTGTTATCGTGTTCTATGTTCTGTTATGAAAAACTCTATCATAGTTATCTCGTTCGTTCTCTAGGTACATATTAGATGTTCTCTGGGTACATATTAGATGTGGTTAAAATATGATCCATTTATATCGTATACTTGGAGGACTATAGGAAGATGCTATCGAATTTTTTTTCGAGATATGGAACAAAGAACAAAGCTATGGCAATAATAAAAGTGATGCATTTTTAAAAGGGATAGGACCATACCTATTAGGAAGGAGTTGGTGGAGTCAGGATTCATGAATCATTATTCTTTATTGTTAGATGGATATCGACAAAAGTTGGATGAATGTCAGGGGTATTTTCTTGCCTGAATATCGAAAAGGTGTTCGAGATTTTATTGAATTTGCATGATGTAAGGCTGATAGTGCCAGTCAGATAAAGTGTCCATGTAAAAGATATGTCAATATGGTGTATCATCACATATCATTTGTTGAGGAGCATCTGCTACGTTTTGGTATAGATAAGAAGTATACTCGCTGGATATGGCATGGGAAGGGTGATTTTAATGAAGTTGTGTACGATGATGACGATATCGAAGATGATATTGATACTGCTAAACCTATCGAACATGATGGTATAGGTTCGCTACTGGATGATTTACATCAGAGTGTTAGCTCAAATGTATCCATGAGTGGTAGTGAATCTCAAGGTAGTTCTGATCATGAATACAATATTAATGAGATAGAAGGGACTTCAGAATAGTTTGCAAAGCTTGTTCAGGATACACGAGAGCCACTCTATCCAAATTGTGTAAAGTTCTCTAAGTTAGAGTTTTTGATAAAATTGCTTCATATCAAAACTATAAATGATGGAGTTAGAAGTCTTTTGATCAAAATTTAGCATTGATTAAAGCAGCTTTTCCTGATGGATCGATACTTCCAAAATCATATACTAAAGCAAAAATGGATATGTGAGAATTGAGACTTGGTTATATTTCCATACATGCCTACAAAAATGATTGTATATTAATTAAATGCATACTTTAAGGATTGCAGGTGTGGCGCCGAAGGGATACGATGATATTCGACTTTCCAGCCTACCCCTGAGCCTTCCCCCATTTCTATTGCTGCACCATTAGAGTCACCGGAGGGACCTATATAGGAGGATCCAACTAAGGTGGGTTCGAGTGATCAGGTGGGCTCAAGTGGTATTTTAATATTTTTTATATTATAAAATTTGATTTTAATTTATCTATTAGATTAATAGATGGCTAATATACTAATAATTTATTCATTATTTTTTCAAGTCATTCTATTTCGGTGGTGAGGTAAGGGCGAGGTCTGTCGAAGAACCTCGCCCTTGAGCATTGGAGACGCGAGCACGAGGGATAGTATCTCCGCATCGAGATTCCGCCAGGCTATACCAGACATATTAGGGGATGGTGTGAATTATGGCAGACTGAGCTGGGCATCATTTGCCGTAGCTATGCCTCGATGACGCTCTTCGACTGGTGTCGGATTACATGACCTCAGAGAGAGGTCTTCTATAGCCACTTATAGGTATAATAATATTTAATTAAATATTTAATTAGCACTGTATTCTTATAATATTTGTTATTCGTAGGCTATTTTTGATATTATTGATTTTGAGCATGATCGTGTATGGTGAGCTATAGATAATCATTTATGCTCGCATTTCAAGGAGTACCGGCATCACATGCATCGCCACTGGTATGCTGTAGTGCACGACCAGGGGGTGGAGGCAGTGCGACAGCGGCTATATGACAGCATCACTATGGAGGACTAGACTGTCATATGCCGCACGTACGAAGATCCAGCATATCAGATAACTTCTTCTTATTTAGAATTTAATAATTAAATATTATTTATTTTTAAATTTAGTTATTTATCGATTAATTTGAATGTTAATTATGCAAGATCGATGTGCCAAGAATGCTGCAAATTGGGTGAGATAGATAGTCTCACATTGTTGGGATTCGAGGCCATTCGCTCGCCATATGAAGCAGATGGTAAGTAATTTCTATTTATCATATATTAACTCTTTAACTATTTAAATTTTTTTATTAATTATTCTCAAATTGTAGAGAGATGTAGAGAGTGGCGAGCTTCCTGATAGGATCGATATCTATCAGTGGACACATCAGCGATGGTCAGGAGGTTGGACGACCGGGAGCCAGGAGCTTTATGTAAGTTTTTCTAACTATTTGTGTATTTGCATTTTGATTTTCAGTACAAACTTAGAATAGCTATAAATTAAATTTTTAGAATCGTATGATAAATATTAGATTCCAGCCTACCCTAGAGGGCTCGACCGCATCCATAGATGATGAGATCTATGATCAGGTGCTTGGTATGAGATCCTATTATGTTAGGAGGCTAGGAGATGAGATCAGAGCTTCTTCATCTTTACATCCATCTAGGATTGATATCCATGCTGCCTATGATGTCCGACTGGCGGAGATATAAAGATAGGCTACTGAGGATCGACAGTGGACTACTGATTTGAGTGCATGAGTCGATGAGTACCACCTATTTCAGATGCAGATGATGGAACGGATGGCACAGATGGAGCAGATGATGCACATGATGAGGCAGTAGCAGATCGGTCCAAGCTTTTCTAAGCGCTCTCCTCCTTCGATCCATTCTTCTTCTTCAAATATTATCGGTGCTTGATGGTTGGCTACCTATTTCTGTATATTTTTATTTTGAATATTTTATATTTATAAAAAAATATTTTTTATAATTAAATTTTTATATAATAAAAAATAAAATTTATTTATGAATGAATGAAATGATGATATTTATTTATAAATTTTTATTTTATTTTTTTAAAATTAAAAAAATTAATACAAAAATATTTTTTTTATTTTTTTAAAATATTATTTATGACATAATTATTTATGATAAAAAAATTTTATCATAGATAATTGATTATTTGTAACAAAATGTTTCCATCGTAGATAACTGATTATCTACGATGGAATTATTTCCATCGCAGATAATCAACTATCTATGATGGAAATTTTTTATCGTAGATAATCAACTATCTACGATGAAAATTTTTCATCGTAGATAATCATTATCTATGATGAAATTATTTTCATCATAAATAATTTTTTATCTATGATGAAAATTTTTTATTAGTAAAAATATTATTTGCGATGGAGAAAAATTTATTTTCATCGTAAATAATTTCATCGTAGAAAAGACGACGAATGTAGAAATTTTTTATCGATAAAATTTTTTTTATCATAAATAATTATTATTAAAGATGAAAAAAAAATTTTGTTGTTAATAATTATCTATGATCTTATTTTTTGCGACTAAGAATTAGCGATGAAAATTTCATCATCAATAATTATTAGCAACGAAAATTGATTATTAGCGATGAAAATTTTACATCACTAAAAACCTATTTTGTTGTAGTGTCTATTTTTCTTGTAGGCCTAGCTAGGGGAGCTGATTACTGGTACATATTGATAGATCTCATATTTTATATTTAGGGATAATCTCTTCTGGACCTTGTCATGGTGCTGATTGTGGCCGTACTCACCGAAGATTATGAGAAGATTTTATATTTTGTTATTATGCATGGTATATTTTAAAAATTAAAAAATTATATTGGTATATGTATATATTATTGTCAATTGCTATGTTTAGAACTAGAATTTAATTATGCTTGATCCCTTAAAGATATTGAAAGCTTATTGAGAATATAAAGCTCATCCTCTATCTTTTTTCTTCACAAAGTTGTAGGATGCTTATGCTTTGCTGTGATTTTAGTTCATGAGTGAAAGAATGGGCAGATAGAGCGTCATTAATATCTAATTAAATGATTAAAGGATAGTTGAATTTGTAATTGTACAAGTTTTGCTAATTATTATGAATTGAGATTATTATTATTTTTGAATATTGAGATTATGATAAATTTTAAGACCTTGCATATTTTTTAAGATTTTCCTCTAGGGAGTATGCGGTCATTACGTGGCCGATTTGTGTGCTGGATTTGAGCCAAGATAGAGTGGTATCAGAGTTTAGATTATGATTACTAGAGACTAACTTAATTGGTATTTGAATTTAAAGTCATGATCATTAGGGATATGATAGGAGTGGTAGAATTGAATGAGTCATGTCTTTGATCTCGATGAGCAAGGTTGACCTAAGCTGTGTACAGGTGGTTTTGACTATAGAATATAGTGCCATGCTAGTATGTTTTCTAATGTCTTGTAAACTTATTTAGTTGTTATTTAAGTGATTAGGAATCCAAAACCTTGCAGTTTTCATGCCTTGACTTTGGTTCCTTGCTCCACCTTATATACCAGGTCTTCCAAGCATCAACTAAGTCCCTTAAGATCCTCAACACCTAGACCTTAAACATATGGAGGGCTACACACTGTCTCCACCCTAGGACAACTCCTATCCTAGCCCTAAGACCATTCCTATCCTAAAATCTCGGAGCCATCATTCTGACTCCTCCCATGGCCTCCCAAGGCTTGGGAGTGTTAGATATATGTGCCCTAGAAGCCAGAATTGGCTGACACTTGTAATACACTTCTAGGAGCAAAATTATAATTTTGACTAATATCAATAAAATGGGTTATTTTCTATCACATATGTGTATTTAGTGTCTGTGATATATCCTTTGAGTTAATGGTAATGATAATTCATATTTTCAAGAGTTGAAAATTTAAGACATGAATAATCATTATTAACTCATAAAATGCTTCCGACCATAGGATCATCACGAGGATGGTGATTGATCCGGAAGGTTGGTGTACAATCGCTTCTCTTTAGTAGATGAGTCTTGAGTCTATGGTGTGGAGACACTGGAGCGAGAGTACAGGTACTCGTTAGAGAACGAGGGCACTGAGCGTGACCACCTCGAGTAGTCATTAGGAAGTCTACCTTCTCGTCAATGACTGACTCGATGCTGCAGTAGTGTGTCTGGTTCTTTGACCTGAGGTGCATCGGCAGTTCACCTTGAGGGTGTTATAGTTTGACTACACCATTACTCATCTCCTAGCCATATGGAACCCTGAGGTGTATGTTGGCTATAGCATGTTCATTGTAGGAACTGGATTGCATCAAGATGGAATCTATCTACCTCGGTGGTAGAGGAGCAGCCCTATGATGATCATGAGAATCAAGTCCAGAAGTCCCATGGCCATGGCAGAGTGAAATAATAGAAAGAGTTTCTATTTAGATTTTCACATTGGACTTGAATCGAATGATTACATCATATGACAGAGACTAGGGTTTGACGAGTTCACCTTAACCCTAATCTGATCGGGGCTCAAGATAGAAGAACTTAATCACACAGGTAGCTGCACCAAGAGGTTCGCATTCAGCTCTGATGGGTTGCCACCATATACTGCTAGGTGTCACTGGTGGATTTTGGGAGCAATTAGAATGATTTAGATGATCGATCATTCTAGCTGTTCGAATCAGAAGAGTTCTGATCCATCGAAAGGAGTTTCGATGATGTCGATGATAGAGATCATGACATATCCCATTACCATACAGAACTGAACCTAACTGGGTCACACAAACAAGGGTTTGAATCTGGTGATCATCAATTGAACTGATCTAGTTCAATTGATCTGAATGAGATTCAATTAGGTTCAAGGAAAATCGTGCTAGCACTCGATTGAACCTAACGTTCTTCTTTTACTATCATAAATAAGTTGTCCTGACTGAGCCAAAGGAGTTTGTGCTCAATCAGAGGCCTTCATATGGTCTGACTGGAGGTTGTCCAAGTCAGAAAAGGTTGTCTTATTTTGTAAGACATTACCTGCCATTTTTGGTCACCTGCCATTTCTTGTTCTTTGACTTTGGTCAAAAGTCTACCTTTGACTGGTCAAATGTTGACCATTGACACTTTGACTTTTGACCACATGTCATGCACCTATTGGAGAGCTGGTGGGGGCCTGTCCCCCTGCCAGAACCTGGCAAGGAGGAGGGCGCACGCCACCCTTGGCGTGTGCCCAAGTTGGAGGCGCCTAGGAGTCCCTTGTTGGACAAGGACTCCATCTCCTTTTTGGATTCCAATTAGAGTTCTTCCTAAGAACCAACTTTGACTGGTCTTAGGCACCCTCTAAGGAGGAATCCAGGGGACTCTATTCCCACCAATCAGATTTAGATCTGATTTCACAAAGGGTTGTGATTGGTTGGGAAGAAGAGGAGTTGGATCACAGCTTAGTCTATAAATAAGACCCTGCGCCCAACTCAAAGATTAAATCTGAATTAATTGAGATTCTCCCATGCCCCAAGGCTGCCTCTCCTCCTCCTTCCTCCATGCCAAAGCCATTCTTCTCCCTCTCCTCTCCACGTCCAAAAGGAGTTTTGGACCTTGGTTGGTGCGATCCAGATCAAGAGAAAGGCGATCAAAAGCTAAGAAGGCTGCGCTGCTGCAAAGGACGACTGCTGATCTTCAAAAGGAGTTTTGAAGATCCTCCAGATCAGATCCAGATCTGAATTTTTGGAGACATGTGATAGAGAAGAAGAGGATCTCCAGATCCAACCTGAGTGGATACCGGTAGAGGCCAGGCACTTGCGTGGCTAGATCCAGAACCTTCCGCTGCAATACAGGATCATCAACAGGGTAATAGGATTACCCAAATCAGGTAAATTAAATTTGATTTAATTTATCTAATTTTATTTTATTTATTAAAATAATAAGAATCAGATCTAAAATATCTTAGATCTGATTAGATCAAAGAGAAAAAATTTTTGAAATATATCTCTTGATCTGATCAGATCTGAACGAACCTGGACCGAAAAATCAGGATTTTCCCTTCAACTGGTATCAGAGCCATGGTTCTAAAAGTATTTAGATCTGAATTTTAAATTTATTTTAATTAAAAAATAAGTGATTTTAGATGTCACATGAGATGTGATCAGATCTGAAATCAGAAAAAATTAAAATTAAATGATTTGGATCTAAGATTAGAAGATATGCATGACTAGTTCTAGAATAGAATAGTTCTATAGAATAGTCTTGCATGTTTTTGATTTAATCTGATTAAATCATATTTTAGATCTTTTATTTACTATTTTTTGATATTATAATGTGTTATAATAACATCTAAAAAATAGCAAATAAAAATTATTTAATTTTAAATATCATATGAGATATGATTGATGCATGTCTAGACTAGTTGTAGAATAGTTCTACATAATTATCTAGATTAGAATTTATTTTGATTAGATCAATTTAAATCTAATTTTTTAGATTATTATGAGATAATTTAGATCTGAAAAATATGCATGATTTGATACATGAGATGTATGCAAAATATGCCATGATTAGATCTAATTTGTATATGAGATATATGATATAGATCTAAAACTTGTTTTGTAGTATTGCAATGTTCCTGATTAAGGCGTTCCTCTTGGCCGTCCGGTCATAAGAACGAAGAAGGGTTTAAAGGCCCTCTCTTCCCATTCGATGGGGTGTTCTTATGATGTGTAGGGGTGCTGCGTGTTCGTCCTTAATCAGAAACCCAAAACTTACTTTCTGCAAAACCCTAGATCCTGAAACCCTAGGATTTATTGTGCATATTTTGTTTATGAACCCTACTTAATTAAGAATTAAGATTTATGGAATATTAATTAGGTCTAAAATTGAGAATTTCAGATCTAAGACATATTCATAATACTGGGTTCGGGCTTGGGTAGCTCAATTAGGTCTAAGCGGTTGATCAAACCGAATCAAGAGTTGGTTAGATGGGATCAACAATGCTTAAATTGACCAGCCTAATAGGATTAAGTCTGGGTCAAGATCGAGTCACGATCAAGCAAGACCTAATTAGGCTCAGAGGTTAGAGTCTGGATTGTAGGCTAACCCAATTGGTTCTGACTCAACAATTTGGTGTCTAAGGTAAGTTTGGCACATACGACCGACTGGTTTTTAATTGGAAGCTACTCGACCTGAATGCGTTCTTGTACGAGTTAATGGCATATTCCTTCCACCGGTCTCACTTACCTGGCCATATCTGTTGACACAGTTCTGATCTGAGGTGGTCAATAATCCGAGCTAACCCATGCCACTAGGTTAGTCATAATTGTTATGACTAAGCCAAGTCTAGTTTAATGAGACCTGAATCAATTCTCCCTAAGAAAAGATTAAGTCTGAGGTCTTCCACCATTGTAGATGTGCGGGCCCTTCCCGGGGTTGATTGTTCTCGGCTGGATACAGTGGCTCAGTTGCACCGAAAGACGCAACCATGTCTATTAGGCATTGGATGCTATGGGCTGGAGGATGAGTTGGGCTCAATATTTCGGATACGGTGAGAGACTCAATTAGGAACCCAGTCTATGCAAATGGTGGGTCTGACTTAACTAAGGAGTGGATCAATATTCCGGATACGGTGAGATTCATGAATTAGAGACCAAGTAAGTTTGGGTGCACCATGATTAGAGAATCATTGAACAAGAGTTGTTCACTCATTGGCTAACCCATCACCAATAACTGTTAGGTGAGGTGATGAGTCAGTTGGTGAGACCGCACCACCCACTAGAAATCATTAATCGTGGAGATTTTTGCATCTCTACAGAGGGAGTGTAGGGATCCGAGAAAATAGTGGGAGCTAATTTATTTAAAAATAAAATTTCCTAAACAAATTGGTCAAGTCAAAATTACAGTATCTAACTAGAATCTTTGACTCTCTACAGAAAAATGTCTGCGTCCAACCCATTGGCACGTATCCTGGACACACATAGACTGACTGGACCCAATTATAAAGATTGGCTCAGGAACTACAAAATTATTTTGGGTTCCGAGAAGTTAACCCATGTTTTGGACCAGGACCCTCCCACATTACCAGCCCGTCCATCTGTTGAACAGAGAGCGTCTCTGAAAAATGGATAGACGAAGATAATAAGGCCAGATATTACATGTTGGGCTCGATGTCTGATGAGCTCCAGCGCCAACATGAAGATATCGGGACTGCTCGCCAAATGTTGGCTCACCTGCAGGAGATGTTTGGTGAACAGAGTCGCGCAGCCAAATATCAAGTCACGAAATGACTTTTTAAGGCTAAGATGCGTGATGGGCAGTCAGTCCAAGATCACTGTCTGACAATGATCAAGGACATGGAAGAGCTTGAGAAGCTCGGTGTGAAGTTAGACTTGGACCTGCAGAATGATATTATTCTGCAATCCTTGACTGATGCATATGGGCAATTCATCATGAATTACCACATGCATAAACTTCAAAATTCCTTTGCCGAATTAATGAATATGCTGGTTACCGCTGAGCTTTCTATGAAAGGTTCTAAAGGCTCAGTTCTTGCTATGGAATGGACTTCTTCCAAAAGAAAAGTCTTATGGAAAGAAAAAGAAGTCTGTGAAAAAGCAAAAGGTGGAAGGATCAAAGAAGAAGAAGGCAGAGCCGAAGAAAAAGGCCGATGTCAAAGGAAAGTATTTCCATTGCAACAGCGACGGCCATTGGAAGTGGAACTGTCCTACTTACCTGGCCACCCTGAAGAACAAGAAGGAAGGTCCTTGAAAGATATCTATGGCACCTGAGATTAGGTCATATAGCAGAAGATAGGATCAACAAATTGGAGAAAAATGGGCTATTGAGTCCATTGACTTTCGAGTCATATCCAACTTGTGAATCCTGTCTTCAAGGCAAAATGACTAAACTCCCTTTTGTTGGACATGGGGAGAGGGCCACAGATCTCCTTGCCCTAGTACATACTGATGTGTGCGGCCCATTTGATGTGCCGGCTAGAGGCAATTTTGTCTACTTCATTATCTTTACCGATGATCTGTCTAGGTATGGGTATGTGTATCTTATGAGACACAAGTCTGAAGCTTTTGAAAAGTTCAAAGAATTCAGACATGAAGTAGAAAAACAAACTGAAAAACCCATTAAGGTTCTTCGATCAGATCGAGGAGGTGAATACCTTAGCCGGAAATTCCTAGACTATCTCAAGAAAAATGGCATAGTCTCTCAATGGACTCCACCAGGAACACCTCAACTCAACGGGGTTTCAGAATGGAGAAATCGGACCCTATTGGATATGGTTCGATCCATGATGAGCTTCACAGACCTTCCTGATTTTCTTTGGGGACACTCATTGTTAACTTCAATTTATCTACTGAATAGGGTTCCCTCTAAAACCGTTCCTACCACACCGTATGAGATATGGCACGGTAAGAAACCAAGTCTGAGTCATCTCAGAATTTGGGGTTGTCCGGCTCATGTCAAAAGACAACAAGCGGACAAGTTAGAGTTTAGGTCCTTTAGAGCTCGATTCATAGGATATCCTAAAGAGTCATTAGGATACTATTTCTACATTCCAGAAGACCACAATGTGATTGTGAGTCGACATGCCATCTTTCTTGAAAAATAGTTTATTCAAGATAGCGGCATTGGAAAGCAGATCAAGCTTGATGAGAAAGTCTCACAAGTACAACGAGCTAAGGACCAATTGGAACCAAATCAGGTTGAGCCAATAAGAACACTACCTCCTCCACCTCGTAGATCGGAAAGAGTTTTTTCCATCCTGAAAGATACTTAGGTATTATTTCAGAGGATAGAGAAAATGTTCCTCGTAAAATGGTGCCTACAAAACCTACAGAGCGATATCAGATATCGACTCCGAGAAATGGCTAGAGGCAATGCAGTCAGAAATTGACTCGATGCACTCAAACCAAGTCTGGACCTTGGTAGATCCACCAGAAGGTATAGTACCTATTGGGTGTAAATGGATCTTCAAGAGAAAGATTGGTGCAGATGGGAATGTGGAGACATTCAAGGCTAGACTAGTGGCAAAAGGTTATAGTCAATGCGAAGGCATTGACTATCAGGATACCTTTTCCCCAGTGGCTATGCTAAAATCCATCCGCACATTGCTTGCCGTTGCAGCCTATTTCGATTATGAAATATGGCAAATGGACGTGAAAATGGCATTCTTAAATGGATATCTTGAGGAAGATATCTATATGGAACAGCCGCTAGGTTTCACATCCAGTGATACTGATCACAAGGTTTGCAAGCTGCAAAGGTCCATATATGGACTTAAGCAAGCATCTCGGAGCTGGAACACTCATTTCAATGATGTGATCAAAAAGTTTGGTTTCATCAAAAATGAAGAGGAACCATGTGTTTTCAAAAAGGTCAGTGGGAGCGCTGTTGTCTTCCTCGTATTGTACGTGGATGACATCCTCCTTATTGGGAATGATATTCCCATGATTGACAACAGTCAAATTATGGTTGTCCAAGGAATTCTCCATGAAAGACCTAGGTGAAGCATCCTTTATTCTAGGAATTAAGGTCTATAGGGATAGACCGAATAGGATGCTAGGACTTTCACAGAAGATGTACATAGAGGAAAGTACTAAAGAGGTTTAGTATGGAAAACTCTAAGAGGGGATTAATACCCTTCAGACATGGTATTCATCTTTCCAAGAAGATGTGCCCTAGCACACCTGAGGAAATAGAACGCATGAGCAAGATCCCTTATGCTTCTGCAATAGGGAGCCTCATGTATGCCATGCTATGTACACGACCTGATATAGCCCATGCTGTGAGTGTCACAAGCAGATATCAGTCAAATCCAGGTGAAGAACACTGGACTTCTGTGAAATGTATCCTTAAGTACTTGAGAAGAACTAAGGATATGATGTTGGTCTTTGGTAATGGAGAACTCCAAGTCCAGGGATACACAGACTCGGATTTCATGTCCGATATAGATGATCGAAAGTCGACATCTGGAAGTCTGTTTGTGTGCAATGGTGGTGCTGTCAGCTGGAAGAGTTCCAAGCAAACTGTGATAGCAGATTCCACCATGGAAGCAGAATATATCGCTGCATCAGAGGCTGCGAAGGAAGCATTCTGGTACAAGAAGTTTGCTGCAGAAATTGGAGTAATGCCATCAGATGCCATTCCTCTATACTGCGACAACAATGGCGCCATAGCCCTTGCTAAGGAGCCGAGGTCTCACCAGAAAATCCAAGCACATTGAGCGGCGATACCACCTCATCCGCGATTACCTCGAGAAGGGTTACGTCGAGGTCAAGAGAGTCAACTCCACAGATAATGTGGCAGACCCACTTACAAAGCCGTTGGGCCAGCAGAAGATCGAAGCCCACCTTGAGAAGATGGGACTTAGACTTGTAGCCAATTGGCTTTAGGACAAGTGGGAGATTGTTAGATATATGTGCCCTAGAAGCCAGAATTGGCTGACACTTGTAATACACTTCTAGGGGCAAAATTATAATTTTGACTAATATCAAATAAAATGGGTTATTTTCTATCACATATGTGTATTTAGTGTCTGTGATACATCCTTTGAGTTAATGGTAATGATAATTCATATTTTCAAGAGTTGAAAATTTAAGACATGAATAATCATTATTAACTCATAAAATGCTCCCGACCATAGGATCATCACGAGGATGGTGATTGATCCGGAAGGTTGGTGTACAATCGCTTCTCTTTAGTAGATGAGTCTTGAGTCTACGGTGTGGAGACACCGGAGCGAGAGTACAGGTACTCGTTAGAGAACGAGGGCACTGAGCGTGACCACCTCGAGTAGTCATTAGGAAGTCTACCTTCTCGTCAATGACTGACTCGATGCTGCAGTAGTGTGTCTGGTTCTTTGACCTGAGGTGCATCGGCAGTTCACCTTGAGGGTGTTATAGTTTGACTACACCATTACTCATCTCCTAGCCATATGGAACCCTGAGGTGTATGTTGGCTATAGCATGTTCATTGTAGGAACTGGATTGCATCAAGATGGAATCTATCTACCTCGGTGGTAGAGGAGCAGCCCTATGATGATCATGAGAATCAAGTCCAGAAGTCCCATGGCCATGGCAGAGTGAAATAATAGAAAGAGTTTCTATTTAGATTTTCACATTGGACTTGAATCGAATGATTACATCATATGACAGAGACTAGGGTTTGACGAGTTCACCTTAACCCTAATCTGATCGGGGCTCAAGATAGAAGAACTTAATCACACAGGTAGCTGCACCAAGAGGTTCGCATTCAGCTCTGATGGGTTGCCACCATATACTGCTAGGTGTCACTGGTGGATTTTGGGAGCAATTAGAATGATTTAGATGATCGATCATTCTAGCTGTTCGAATCAGAAGAGTTCTGATCCATCGAAAGGAGTTTCGATGATGTCGATGATAGAGATCATGACATATCCCATTACCATACAGAACTGAACCTAACTGGGTCACACAAACAAGGGTTTGAATCTGGTGATCATCAATTGAACTGATCTAGTTCAATTGATCTGAATGAGATTCAATTAGGTTCAAGAAAATCGTGCTAGCACTCGATTGAACCTAACGTTCTTCTTTTACTATCATAAATAAGTTGTCCTGACTGAGCCAAAGGAGTTTGTGCTCAATCAGAGGCCTTCATATGGTCTGACTGGAGGTTGTCCAAGTCAGAAAAGGTTGTCTTATTTTGTAAGACATTACCTGCCATTTTTGGTCACCTGCCATTTCTTGTTCTTTGACTTTGGTCAAAAGTCTACCTTTGACTGGTCAAATGTTGACCATTGACACTTTGACTTTTGTCCACATGTCATGCACCTATTGGAGAGCTGGTGGGGGCCTGTCCCCCTGCCAGAACCTGGCAAGGAAGAGGGCGCACGCCACCCTTGGCGTGTGCCCAAGTTGGAGGCGCCTAGGAGTCCCTGTTGGACAAGGACTCCATCTCCTTTTTGGATTCCAATTAGAGTTCTCCTAAGAACCAACTTTGACTGGTCTTAGGTACCCTCTAAGGAGGAATCCAGGGGACTCTATTCCCACCAATCAGATTTAGATCTGATTTCACAAAGAGTTGTGATTGGTTGGGAAGAAGAGGAGTTGGATCACAGTTAGTCTATAAATAAGACCCTGCGCCCAACTCAAAGAAAAATCTGAATTAATTGAGATCTCCATGCCCCAAGGCCTTTTCTCCTCCTCTCCTCCATGCCAAAGCATCTTCTCTCTCTCCTCTCCATGTCCAAAAGGGTTTTGGACCTTGGTTGGTGCAATCTAGATAAGAGAAAGGCGAGTGAAAGCTAGAAGGCTGCACTGCTGCAAAGGACGACTGCTGATCTTCAAAAGGAGTTTTGAAGATCCTCCAGATCAGATCAGATCTAATTTCTGGAGATGTGATAGAGAAGAAGAGGATCTCCAGATCCAACCCAAGTGGATATCGATAGAGGCCAGACACTTGCGTGGCTCGATCCAGAATCTTCCACTGCTTACAGGATCATCAACGAATAATAGGATTATCCACTTCAAGGTAAATTAAATTTGATTTAATTTATCTAATTTTATTTTAATTTTTAAAATAATAATAATCAAATCTGAAATATCTTAGATCTAATCTGGATCAAAGAGAAAAATTTTTGAAATATATCTCTTGATCTGATCAGATCTGAACGAACCTGATCCAAAAAATCAAAATTTTTCTTCAGAGAGTACCACACCAAATCCTACAAACCTGATATGGGTGCATGTCATGATGACTTTTTTAGTTTTGTTGTTAATTGTTTGATTGTAAAGTTTTGAGCTCATCAACAAGGAGAAGTTGTTTAAAGTGTAGCCTAAGTAAGAGTTTTATGATGTTAGAGTTGAATGGTCTTCAAGGATTCAACCTGTCTGTAGATTATGAATGAAATTGGCATGTACAAGGCCAAAAAAAAAGGATTCAATTCTATAGATGGATTTGGTTTCATTAAGAGGACATGTGACATATGTCATGGTGGAACTTTTGATATTTTAAATTACCATTTTTGGGTTGGATAAATTGATCATCCTTATGTTGGAGATAGTTGAGTATGTTAAATTTCAAAGCATTAGGTTTCTAAACTAATCTAGAATATCTTGATATTACTATTAAATTGAGTGGAGAAATTGATTTTGGGAGACTTATATGAGTTTAAGATAGAAGGGACAAGATTATAGATGAGTTTATCGATTGATGCTTGGGATCATGGTAAATGAAGCTCCATGAGAAATAATTAAACTGATTCTACTCACAAGGATGTTTATTAGGGTTCTTCTTATTTGTTGGAGTTTAAATCATTTTAGAAGAAAAATATATTTGAAATTATTTAAGAAAATTCAAGATTAACTCATTTTAGATTAATTCTAGATTTATTGGATTCTATAAAGTTGGCAGAGAACATGAAGTGATCTTAAATGTGGCTATTTGTTCAAGGTTAAACATTATGGACATGCTCAATACAAATTGAAGATAAAAGACTCTGCTCTAATTCAGATTTGAAATTTAAAATCTTTGGTCTTTTTGGTTCTAATGTAGAGAACTATTTGGACCATTATAGGTCTCCTTTC
The DNA here is from genome assembly GCA_006176705.1 of Cocos nucifera. Classification (NCBI taxonomy): domain Eukaryota; kingdom Viridiplantae; phylum Streptophyta; class Magnoliopsida; order Arecales; family Arecaceae; genus Cocos; species Cocos nucifera. The sequence continues at coordinate 58,320 of QRFJ01000290.1, forward strand.
CTCTACCACTGATCAGATGTGACCGACTATGTTGTGACCATATCCAAGTCTCGATAGCTATCACTCATCATCCAAGGAGTTGCATTGAGATCTCTGGCCAACTCTCTCAATCCATATATCACCTTATTGAGATCTCCAGTACACCAATCAGCTCAATGGCCTAATCAGACTAGTTCTCAATTGTTGGCCCTAGAATTCATTTTGCTAATGTTAAAAGTGTTTGAGTATAAATCATAATTATTATGATGCTTTTGAGAGTGATTGTAGGATTTCTTACAATGCTCAATGGTTGATTTCATCTAAGATGAAATCCTCTCAAATTTAAGTGAATATTATATTCACAAGTCAATGATTCATGCATTCGAAAGCAAAGATATTGAGTTCAGTATGAACAATTTTGGATAAATGAAAGTCTAATATAAAAAGACCTCTCAATAACCTTAACTATTCATAAATTAAGTTTGAGAAGGTAAGTCTAATCTAGAACATGTTTGAACAATGAAAGCTATCTAAAATTATTTTTAGTATGCTTTTGAGTCAACCAAGAAAGAAGCTTAGCTGACCCAGTCTCAATTCAATGGACGGATAAAAAGAGATGAAATTCAGAAAAACTCCCTTAGTCGACCAAGCTTTTATCTTAGCCAATCAAGATAGGATCTTAGTTGACTCAAGCATTTGGATAGCCAACTCAATCTCAAACTTAGGATGAAGATAGAAGAGTGAAAAATTTAGAAATTTTTCTGAGCCAATCTAGAAAATAATATAGCCGACTAAGATAGAAGCTTAGCTGACTCATAAGAAAAGATAGCCAACTCAGTCTTCGAGGAACAAAAAATATAGAAAGTAATATAAATTCAAAAGTTCTCTGAGTTGATTCAAAAAATTAGTTAGCCGACTAAGTCACAAAGTTAATCGATTAAGAAGATATCTAAGTTGCCTCGTCTCAGGCAGACGGAATAGATAGAAAGTTGAAAAATTTACTTCTATTCTTGTGCCATCTTAGAAATTTCATTTAGCTAACTCAGTGCTTCAAGTTAGCTGACGAAGCTATCGGGTGAGCTGACTTAGAATTCTAATAGTATAATGGCTATTTTTCTATATTTTTTTTAAATAGTCATAATTTATTTTTTAATATTTTTTCAAGCTTCTAATGGCTACTAGAGCATTAATTATAGATATTTTTGAGGCTATAAATAATGAGATTTCAAATGGAAATAAAGAGTTTAAGATTTTAGAAGTTTTATTAACATTCTTCTTCAATCTATTGAGTGAAACCTAAAAGAGAAAGTGGAAGAAAATTAAGAGAGTTTTTAATTCAAACTTTCCTATATTTATTCAACTTAAAAGAGAGAAAGAGCATATTGATTTGAGCTAACCATCTCTAAGCAAAAGTATTGAAGTCTTCATCAATCCTCTCTCAAGCATTCAAGTAAGAAATCAAGGCTATTCAAAGCTCAACTATTTTGATTTCTTCAAGAGTTTAAAGAGTTTTATTATTTTGAACTTTAAATTCTTGTATATCTTTTTTTGATTATTGTGACAAGTTTCTTAAGGAAAGAAACTTGGTATTGATCCAAGCCCTAAGTTGGATATTATAAGATTTTAGTTGCTGAGCCAGAAAAATTAATTGATTTGATTATCAGTCTGATAAAATAATCTATTTTAAAATTTTGGTTGGTGAGTTAAGAAAAATTAACTAGATTAATTATGAACCTAAAAAAATAAATAATTATAATATTTTGGTTGGTGAGCTAAGAAAAATCTACTTGATTAATTGTGAGCTTGAGAAACTAATCAATTATAAGATTTTGGTTGGTATGCTAGAAAAAACCAATTGAGTTAGATTATAAGCCTATAAAAATAATAGGAATGTAATCTCAAAGGATTATAGTTGGAATTTTCAAGTTAGTTGAGGATCGATTGAACGTAGGTGCTGAGTTGACACCAAACCACTATAAATCTTGTGTATTTATAATTGTGTATTTATGTTTACTTTTTATTTTTTGCTAAGCACTCTACAAACACTCCAAAATCTATTATTAGGCATAAGTTTTTAATTTAATTTTTAAGAAATTCAATTGCTGAGTTAAGCACTGAACCACTATAAATCTTATGTGTTTGTAATTATGCATTTATGTTTACTTTTTATTTTTTATTGATATTTATTTTTTGCCAAGCACTACACAAACACTCTAAAATCTATTATTGGATATAAGTTTTATAATTAATTTTTAAGAAATCTAATTCATCCTCCCTCTTAGATTACTTTATCTGAGAAATAAGTGGTATTAGAGCAAGTACTCAAATATATTTGATCTAACCATCAAGAGTTAAAGATCAATAAGAATCTTAATTAATATATCATTGTTTGAGGGTCAATTAACCAATGGATCTCTACTCTTTAATGGCATTAATTTATATACATATTGAAAAGCACAAATGAAAATTTTCATTCAAGCACAAGACTATAATATATGGAATGTCATAGTGAATTGTCCTCACACACTCACAATTATGATTGATGGTATGCCTTCTCTAAAACCTGAAAAGAATTAGGATGATTAGATAAAAGATTAGCTCAATTGAATATAAAAGCTATGAATATTTTGTATTATACTTTAGATACTAATAAGTTTCATAGAATATAAAAGCTATGAATACAAAAGGTTGCAAAATTGCTACCGTAGGCATGCCAAATGTTGTCATAAGTTATGTGTCAATCGCTGCCATTAATCTATGACAGCGGTTATGAAACTGCTGCATTAGACATATGGCAGCGATTTTATAACTGCTATAATAGAAAATCTATGGCTGTAGTTAGAAAATCACTGTCATAGCTCAACCTATGGTAGCAGTTAGTGAATCACTATCATAGGTTGTATATGGTGGTAATTCGTATAACTGCTATAATAACCACTATCATAGACCTACGGTGATGGCCGCAGTGGCAACGGTTAGCTAATCGCTATCATAGCTTATGACAGTCATTTTTTAGTCTATGATAGTGGTTACAAACTACTACCATAGCCCTGTTCTGTAGTAGTGACATGTATATCTACTAAAGAGATATATGATATATTAGAAGTTACTCATGAGGGTATTAATCAAGTAAAAGAATCAAAAATAAATATATTTATATGCAAATTTAAAATATTTAAAATAAAAATCTAGTAAAGTATTACTAATAACTAGATTCACTAATTTTATAAATTAATTAAAAAGTTTTGGCAAGGACATACTAAAAACAAACTTATTCATAAATTCTTAGATCATTACTAAAGAATTGGAAAGCTAAGGTGACTTCAATTCAAAAGGATAAAGTTATTAATAAGTTACTTTTGAAAGAGCTTATTGGCTCACTCATGACTCATGAGCCAAGCATGAACTAAAATAAAAAAGAAGAGGCAAAGAAGAGGAAGACCATTTTCTTAAAATCAATAGCCAATGAAGATATAGAAAGTGATAGGTTGGAGGAATTTGATAATGATGATAAAAAAGCCATGATCACTAGAATATTCCAAAGATTTATGGGAAAAAAAAAGATTTGGCCCCAAGAAGAAAGGTTACACTAGAGAGGAAGCAAAGAAAAGAAAAAAAAAAGGGAAAAAGAGCAACTAGTAATATGTTATGAATACAAAAGATCTAGATGCTTTAGAGCCGACGATCCCCTACTCAAAAGGAGCTCCAGAAAATTTAGAAAGAAGGCCATGATGGCCACATGGAGCAAAAATAAATATTTTAGCTCTGAGGAAGAAGAAGAAACAAAACAAGAAAAAGCTAACTTTTACCTCATGGTACATTAGGATAAGGTAAATGCTAATAACTCTAATAATTTTATCTTTGAATAGTTGCATGATACCTTTAATGAATTGCTTGATGATTTTAAAAGGATATCTCATAATAATAAATAATTTAAAAAGTTAAATCATTTATTAATTGAAGAAAATGAAAACTTTTAAAAGGAAAAGGAGAATTTTTTGAAAAAGCAAAATGATTTACTTGAAAAGAATGAATGTCTTCAAAAGAAAGTTAATAAATTAAAGCCTATTATTAACAAGTTTACTCTTAGTACATAAAATCTTCAAATGCTTTTAGAAAATTGAAAATCATTTTTGACAAAGCTACCCTAGGATTTAATATATTAACTAAACAAAAATTTCTAAAAAATATTTTTGTGAAACCCATATTTATATAGTATACAATTATTTGTTTCAAATGTAATAAAGTAGATCATAAATCTTTTGATTACAATATGAATAAAATGTTAAGGTGAAATAAATTTGGATTCCAAAAGGAACCATCTAAACCAACCTTAAAGGACCCAAGCTAGCTTAGGCACCTAAAATGACTTGATGCTTATTTTACAGGTATGCTTGATATCCCTTGAAATGAACAGAAAATGATATCTAGACAGCAGATGCTCAAGACATATGATGGTAGATAAATCTCAACTTATCTCACTCAAAGCCAAGGATGGAGGAGTTATTATATTTGGAGAAAGTAAGATTATTAGTCTTGGTAATACAAAGATCACTCCTACTATTTTTATTGAAACTGTATTGATTGTTGATGGTATAATCTACATATTATAAGTCAAGTATGTGATAAAGAATTTGATGTTTCATTTAAATCATCATATTGTATTTTAACTAGTTTCTTTGACAATGGTGTCAAATTCATAGAGAAAAGACATAAAAATATTTACTTGGTGGATCTTGATGATGTTTGCAAGGATAAAGTAGAATGTTTAGTTACTATGAATGCTAAAGTCAATGAAGCTTGTTGAATTTGGCATAGCAGACTAGATATGCAAGCATGAATTCCTTTGCTAGGTTAATCAAAAATAATTTGATTAAAGGTTTATCAAACTTGATTTTGAAAAGAATAAAATTTGCACTGTATGTTAATTAGGTAAACAAACTAGATCATTATTTAAACCTAAAAATATTGTTTTAACTACTAGGCCATTGGAACTTCTGTAGATGGATTTATTTAGGCCAATCAAGTCTACTAGTCATGGTGGCAAACATTTTGATTTTATTATTATTGGCGATTTTTCTCGATACACTTAAATTTTATTCTTTGTACACAAATATGAAGCACTTAAAATATTTATAAAATCATTTAAGAAAATCACTCATGAAAAGAATTATAATATTTTAAAAATTAGAAGTGACCATGGTACAATTTAAAAATTAATTTTTTTAAAAAATATTTTAAAAATAAAATTGATCATAATTTTTCAGCATCTTGAATATCTTAGTAAAATGGGATAGTAGAAAGGAAGAATAGAATAGGACTTTGCAAGAGATGAAATAGATCATGCTTTAAGAGAGCATCTTAGCAAAATATTTTAAAGTAGAAGTTGTAAACATTACATGCAATGTACTTAATCAAGCATTGATTAGACTTATTTTGAAGAAAACACCATATAAGCTTTATAAAGGAGAGAAACCAAATATTTTTTATTTCAAAATTTTTGGTGATCAATGTTTTATTAATAAATGATGAGGATAAATTAAGTAAATTTGATACTAAATCTGATGAAAGTATTTTTTTTGGTCACTCATCATCTAGCAATGCTTATAGAGTATTTAATAAAAGAACTCCAGTTGTAAAAGTGTTAATTCATATTATTTTTAATGAGACTAATATTTTAAAATTAAAAGAAGTAGAAGTTGATGATGATGCAGGTATTTTGAAAAGGAGATGAAAGAAATATCACTAGAAAACACTTCTTCTTAAGACCTAGAAGAAAAGAAGCAAGAGCAAGAAGATAAGTATGATGAAATGCATGAACATTCATCCTCCACTCAATAAGGTATACATGACTTGTCAAAGGAATGGAGATATACTCATATCACCTTAAAAAACTTATCATAGGTGATCCATCTCAAGGTATTAAAACTAGAGCATCAATTAGAGAAGCATTAATCATTTTATATTTATTTCACAGGTTGAACATAAAACTATTCTTGAAGCTAAAAAGGATGTTAATTGGATTATGGCCATACAAGAAGAACTAAATCAATTTGAAAGAAATAATATTTAAAATTTTATTGAAAGACCTAAAAACTATTGTGTTATTGGTACAAAATGAATTTTTTGAAACAAATTGGATTAGTAAGATAATATAATTAGAAATAAGGCTAGATTGATTACACAAAGTTGCAATAAAAAAAATAAAATAATTTTGATAAAACTTTTGTACTAGTTGCTAGATTTGAAACTATTAGATTGCTCTTCATTTTTACATATTTTATAAACTTTAATTTTTTTCAAATGAATGTCATAAGTATATTCTTGAATAGATATATTGCAGAAAAAGTTTATATAGAATGATTTTAAAAATCATGATTTTTTAAAATATATTTTTAAATTGATAAAGCTTTATATAGTTTAAAACAAGCTCCACAAGTATGATATGATCGATTGAGTAAATTTTTACTTAAAAATGATTTTAAAAGTAAAAATGTAGATACAACTCTTTTTATTAAAAAAATTAAATAATTTTTTTATTATTCAAATTTATATTGATGACATGATATTTGATGCTACTAATGAGCTTTTAATGTGAAGAATTTATTAAGTTAATGTAGGAAGAGTTCGAGATGAGTACGATGGAAGAATTAATTTTTTTTCTTGTACTCCAAATCAAGTAATTAAATGAGAGGATCTTCATAACCCAAAGCAAATTTACAAAAAAAAATTAAGAAAATTTGATATGGAGACTGTCAAAGATATAGGCACCCCTATGAGCTTAAGTTGCAAGCTTGATCCAGATGTAAAAGGTAAAACAATAGATCCAAAGCTTTATAGAGATATGGTTCAATTGCTAATTTACTTAACAACAAGTAGATCCAATATTATATGTAGTATTTATATATATGCTCGTTATCAATCTAGTTTGAAAGAATTATATGTAATTGCTATTAAAAAAAATTTTAGATATTTGATTGATATTAAAAATATTGGTTTATGGTATTCAAAATAATCTTCCTTGAATTTACTTGTCTACTTATTTTGCTAGATGTAAATTGGATAAAAAATGTACAAGTGGTACTTGTCAATTTTTAGGAGTCAATTTGATCTTATGGTTTAGCAAGAAATAAAATTTAGTAATATTATTTACAATAGAAATCAAATATATTGTAGCTAAAAGTTATTGTGCTAAACTTTTGTGGATCAAATAATAACTAAAATATTACAATATAACTTGTAGTAAAATTTTTATTAGATGTGATAATACTAATACTATTAATCTAGCTAAAAATCTAATTTACTATTCAAGATCAAAGCATATAAAAATTAGGCATCATTTCATTAGAAATTATGTACAAAATAATGATGTTTTGCTTAAATTTCTATTCGTTGATAATCAAATTGCTGATATTTTTGCTACATCCTTAAGTAAAGAAAGATTTTGTTTGATTAAAAATGAATTAGGACTCTATAATACATATGGTTGATTTGGTTATAATTAATTTCATAAATGAATAGTTTGTTTTAAATTAATTTTATGAATAGTTGATTCATTAAATTTATACTTGTTGGAATATATATTTGAATGTAGATTTGATTGATATTTATGTGCATTAAATATGGCTTGATTGATTGCATCATTCTTTGAAAAGCCTATTTCTGAAATCTGTTCTATGCTATATTGAGCTGGCTAATTTAGAATCTTAGTCAACCTATCGTAAGCTAACCTAAAATCTTAGTCAACCCACGACTGAGCTGACTAACATGTAAACTGAGTTGACTCAGATGTTAGGACTCAACTTTTTAATGAAAACCTCTAGAGACTATACTTACCTTTTTCATTCACATCTTCTTAGCAGTCCCTTTCCAAAAACCCTACCCCACAAAATAGTCTCTCCTTTGCCTCTTTTTGTGGATTTGTGGTGGGTTTTGAGAAATCAAATGGTTCCTAAAGAGCAACTAGCATACTGGATGAAGCACAGTCATGGACATCAAGTGGAAGAAAGGAAGACTAAATTCTGATGGATCTAAGGGTTGAATCATCTAATCGAAGAGATACCCGAGGACTGAATTCCGATGGATTGAGAGTTGAATCATCTAATCAAAGAGATACTCCTCAAGTTTGTCAGCCCGAGGCATCAACTCAACCTCCATCTCATCCGTGGATACCTTCATCTCCACCACCACAGCCGATAGCTCATCGTTCTCCTCTTCCCTCATTAAGTCAGGTTGTTTCCCTCCCATCAAGATTAGTTTATGGAAATACAAAAGCTAAATACAATTGCATTGAGTCTAAAGTGAAAAAGATCAAGATATCTCTCACTGTAGTAAGGTTTGGACTACTTCTTAAGGCACTGACTGCTAGATCAAATGGACTGGATGACAAGTGCAGTGGGTTGAGAATTGTTTTGGATATAGAAGGTGCAGTGAAATTAGAAGAGATCTTGGCTAATAGACTCTCTATAGAAATAAGACTTCTCCATCACATGATTGTTAGAATCTTTCTCTTTAGAGTTGGCCAATTCGACTTTGTCATAAAGGGAGATACCACCATCATGCACCACATCATATAAGAATCCCTTACAATTTGCTAGCTACAATGATCAAAACCATGCAAGATGCAGCCTCAAGAGTGAAGCCAGTCCTTCGTTATGGTATGTTCTTCACACTAGTCTTTAAAGAGTTTAGAATTAGTTTAGAGGAGGAACCATTGAGGAAGCTACAACATTTTGATACATATAATGACAAATCTTTGAGATGGATGGGCTATGATAGTCATTAGATCAAGAAGGGAGAAGAAAGAGAAGAAGAAGAAGAAAGAGAAAAGGAAAGAGGTGAGCCCATGGAACCACAGGATCACTATATCTCTTAAGTTTAGCCCAGTCAGACCGTAGATTCCAGTCTTTAGATATTCCAACTATGAGAAGATCAAATGGAGGAGTTAGCTCCAAGGGTTCATAATAAACCACTAGGGTTGATCACAGCTATTATCAAGAAAGTCTTGGATGAGCATGCTCGTGCTTCTAGACCATTGCACTCTCTAAACCTACCATCCATCTCTGACCCTACACCTTCTATTGATTGAACTCTAGGATATTCTATGCATTGCATAATTTTGTACCCATTTATATTCTGATTGCCTGATCTTTCTTCATGCTTCTTTTGGTAAAATGAAAGGCATTTTAATCTCATATGAAAACTTTTCTCTACCAATACAATGCTATGATTACTTTCTTTTATGGATGCTTATCTCCTTGGTTGAATGAAAAATTATCTTCTTGTTTAAATGATTTTCTCCTAATTGAATGTTTTGATCACTGGACATTAAGAAAAATTGAACCTTTTTTTGATTATGACAAAAAGGGGAAGAAATGTAATGATTGCAAAATTGAATGAATGAATAGAAAAATAAAGAAATTTGCTAATATCAAATGAAGAAATGTGTAATTTTGAAATTTATGTGCAATTTTGAAATTTTACTTATCTATATAAGAATCTATATAAGAAAGGAGGAGTTTTGTTTAAGAAATTTGTTGTGATTTTAAAATTTGACTTAATCAAATTTACTTCAAGAACACTACCTTTTCTATATAAGAAAGGGGAAGCTTCATTAAAAATCTAATGAATACTTAATTAATATATTATATCAAAAGTTTAAAATCTTTTTATGATTGAAAGGTGGTACTCAAAAGATTTTGTTATCATCGAAAGGGGAAGATTATTAGTCCTAGAATTGATTTTGATGATGTCAAAAGTATTTAAGTATAAGTCATGATTATTAATGATATTTTTGAGAGTGATTATAGGATTTCTCACAATGCTCAATAGTTAATTTCATCCAAGATGAAGCCCTCTAAAATTTAAGTGAATATTATATTCCCAAGTCAATGATTTATATTTGGAAGCAAAGATATTGAGTTCGGTATGAAAAGTTTTAGATAAATAGAAAGTCTAATCTAGAAAGATCTCTCAATAAGCTCAACTATTTACAAATTAAGTTTAAGAAGGTAAGTCTAGCCTAAAATATGTTTGAATAATAAAAATTATTTAAAATTAATTTTGGCATGCTTGGCATGTCTTTGAGTCAACCAAAAAAAGGAGCTTAGTTGATTTAGTCATAATTCAAGAAAAAGATAGAAAGAGGTGAAATTTAGAAGAATTCCTTTATGGTCTATTTGGTTAGGATATGTTAGATTATAGGATAATTTAACAATTCTTAGGAAACACTTATCTAAAAAAATGATTGCGAAGGAAAATAACTTTTATCATATTGGTTAATGAAAAAATTACTTCAGAAAATGATATTGAAAAAGGATTACTACATTTGGTTGGAGGTAAATCTATATAGGAATATAGTCAAATTTATAAATATACACTTCAGCATAAAATAGTTTTTAATACTAGAATAGCATTGTCATCTCAAATTAGTTTTTATATAATAATTATAATCATATAACTCTTTGCATACCATCTCCATCTTAATTTTCTTACAAAAGTACTTTATTAAATGAATTTGGAAAGATATCAGAATAAATTCAATGATGACATATGTAGCTTTATGGGGATATTTTTGTTACGTATGGATTACCACCACTTAAAAATTTACTAAATACCTATCTTCCAATGGTATTTATTTTACTTTCTCTCTCAAAAAAAATAAGTATGGGGCCTATTACCTTTCTTACCATATCTCTCTTTCAATTTTCATACCAAATATGATAATTTGATATGAAAAATATTTTTTCATGCTAAATTACTCTCAACCAAATGGACCTTTAGCTGATCAAGATTTTATCTTAGCCGACTAAGATAGGATCTTAGCTGACTTAAGCATTTTGATAGCCAACTCAATCTTAGACTCAAGATAAAGATAGAAGAGTAAAGAATTCTAAAATTCTCTTGAGCCAATCCAGAAGTTAACATGTAGGGTTTGATGGACATGGCAGAAGTAATAGATTTAAAAAATTTTGGTCTATCAAACCCTAAACCCGAGGACCAACCTGGATGATTTACAATCACATACATGCATATAATATAAGATAAGAAAACATACTCTTATAAATCTAATTTTGGAAAGAATTATTTTCATGAGGCACCCACATGTTCGCCCTCTAACAGTAATCCACACAGGAATTGAGTTCAAGAACAATTCCTCTCGAAGCCTTGCTTGCTGAATTCTTAATCTAGAGTTCCTTGGCCTTTCTTCTCCTTTCTTTCCTCTTATTTATTCTTCCGTATATTCTCTCTTAGCCTTCTTAAATAATCTTCCAAGCCATTTTCTTAATGAACACTCCTTATATTGGTCAAGACCTTGTCTAGAGGAAGACTCCTTGGCTTAACCAATATCTTGTCTAAAAGAAAGGGAGAAAGAATTTTAAGACAAGCTTCTGAATTTAGAATGCCTGACACCTCTCATCTGAGACTTATTTATAGTTTTAGATGGGACACTAATTAGACCCATTCCCAACACTTATCAGCCATCCAAAAGGTATATTAAGGGATTAGATAAGTCCCTTAAAGCAGGACACCTGGAGGTGCCTAAAAATCACGTAAGAAGTAATTTCTACCTCCGAAACATCATATATATGATTTCCTTCATTTATTCCAATTTTTTTTTGAATTTTCTTCTAATATAGCATGGGATAAGGAGAGAGAACACTAGATAAGGTGCCAACTAAGATCCTTCATGTAGAAGGACTCCTAGGCGCCATTTAAAATGGAACTACGCAACCCTTCATGTTAATTCCTGGAAGATTTAATTTCTGTGCACGCAACTTTGACTTAGTCAATAATTATAGGCACCATGAGAGAGAGAGAGATACTCAGGAGGGTGTTTACCTAGTCAAAGTCCCATCCAAAAGGACTCTCCACGCCTATCTCACGCTATCTCTCTTCATGCACCAACATTTTGTGCGCCAAGATAGAGGGAGGTGTTCCAGGCGCCTAGGACTCTTCCAAGATGAGTCCAAAAATTGCCAAGTGGCATCCATCTGATGGATAACCCTCTTAGCCTAACCACATTTCAGATTTAAATAGAATTGGTTAGCCAAAAATGCAAAGATTTGAACCAAAATTGATTTGATAAGGAATTAGGTTAGCCAATGTGTGCTAGCATGCTAAATAGCTACCAAATTAGGATCCAATAATCCTAAAATTAATTCTTGATTAATTTTTTTATGTGTGTGACCCATTAGGCTCTACATCTAGCCAGTAGTAGGCTCGGATGCATTTTAATCTAATCTGATTGGACTCAATCTCAATCGATTAGGGTTAATGCCGACTTAATTTCACCAATTAGAAGAGCTATCTATCGAATTAATCTCATTAATTCAATCAAACCTACAAGTCAAGATTAACATCTAGCAATATATTATGACTATCCAAAAGATGTAAAATTTGATAAAAATACTAAATATATCCTTCAGTGGCAAGTACCCATGCAATTCAATCTCTCGATCATCCTGCATCTCGAATATATTTATGAGCATGGATAAATATCAAACTCAAAAACATATTCATGTCGATTCTCCATCAATCAATGATAACTCTAATGAATGATTAGAAATTCTATCTAATCTTTATTCTACTCTGGCCAAAGTCTTATTGAGTTATCAATAGATGAGAATGCATAGGATGTCATCTTCTTTTACTAGGAGTGATCAGCTTCTTGTTTACCTACTCATAACCTTCATACATACTCGACCATATTCAGAATACTCCATTCATGACTTAATATCAGGATTGAGTATGAACAAAAAAATATGGACTTATGTGCATAAGATACCATGGTGATCTCAGATTTAAGGATCACTTACACAACTCCCACTTAGAGAACTATCTTTTGACATACAAGTAAGGTTCCATAAGATGTTCTCTTTAGTAAGTCAATTTAGTAAACTTATTCCTCAATGAGCACCCACATTCTTGTATTAGTGTCCTCACACAAGTGGCTTATGAGATCCGCCATCCTATCCATTGAGCATACATAGGATGTACCAGTCTATCAGGAGTACTAATTTCTAACTCAATACTCCTTCGATTAGGAATGTTCAAGATTAGAATTTTAGGATTTTAAATCTCATAGGCAAAACTCATTCATGTCCCCTAAAATTATTGCCTTAATCTTTGAGGTTCATTATAATCTTCAAACTTAAAAGATGCAACTGAAATGATGAATCAAATGCCCCATTTTATTGATATTAGAATAAATGTTATTATAAGAGTTAGGGATTAAACAGAAAAGTTTCATCACACTACATATGTGATTCGCTTGTAAGGCACTTATTCTTTCAATCTCCCACTTGTACTAAAGCCAATCACCCTTATATCTCAAACCCATACAATTAAGACAGTGATCAAATAGTTGCTGTGGTGAGGTCTTAGTAAATGGGTCTACTATATTGTTCTTAATATCTACTCATTCTAAAACAACATCTTGTCTCTCGATAATCTCTCAAATGAGGTGGACCCATCGAGGATGTGCTTTGATCTATGGTGAGACCTTGATTTTTTTGTTTAGATTATTGCACCAGTATGTTAACAATAAAGTGGTACTGATCATTCTATCTCAAAAACCACTCTCAAATCACTAATGAATTTCTTCATCCAGACAGCTTCTTGGGTAGCTTTACTAGCAGCACTATATTCTACTTCTATTGTTAAGTCAGCTATAGTTTGCTATTTCGAACTTTTTCAACTCACTGTACCTCCATTCAAGGTGAATACATATCTTGATATTGACTTGCTATCATCTAGATTTGACTAAAAACTAGAATTAGTACAACCTTCTAGTTTTAACTCTGACCCTTCATGAATGAGAAAAATATTTTTAGTTCTTCTCAGAAACTTAAGAATGCTTTTCAAAGCTTTCCAATGATCCTCCCCTAGGTTAGCTTGATATCTGCTGACTATACCTAAAGCATAAGCCACATCAGGCTTGGTACATAACATGACATACATAATCGATCCTACCACCGAAGCATAAGGAATCGATTTCATTCCTTCTCTATCTTCTGATGTCTTAGAAGACATCATTTTTGAGAAATGTATGCCTTGACTTATAGGCAAGTAATCTCTTTTATTTTCCTTCATGTTGAACTTCTTCAACACTAAGTCAATGTACCTAGATTAGGACAAGCCTAGCATTCTGTTAGATCTATCTTTATAGATCTTTATTCTAAGAATATAGGATGCTTCATCCAAATCTTTCATGAAAAACTTATTTGATCACCAAGTCTTAACTGACTCAAGTATTGGGATATCATTCCTAATGAGTAATATATCATCAATATATAAAACTAAGAAAACTATGGCACTTCCACTAGCTTTCTTATGTACACATGGTTCATCCATATTTTTTATGAAGCCAAACTCTTTGACTGTCATATCAAATAGGATATTCCAACTCTTTGAAGCCTATTTTAATTCATAAATGGATTTTTTAAGTCTGCATACTTGATTCAATCTTGCACTTGAGATGAACCTTTCTGGCTGAGTCATATAGATCTCTTCCTCAAGATTACCATTAAGGAAAGCGGTCTGTACATCCATCTATCAAATTTCATAATCATAGTATGCTGCTATTGCAAGAAAAATCCTTATAGACTTTAGCATAGCGACTGACAAAAAGATTTCAACATAATCAATTTCTTGTTTTTGTTTGAAATCTTTTACCACTGACCTAGCCTTGTAGGTTTCAATTTGGCTATATGCTTCGATCTTCTTCTTGAAGATCTACTTGCATCCTATAGGGCTTTCACCTTTTGGTGCATTAACCGAAGTCCAAACTTAGTTAAAATACATAGAGTCCATTTCGGATTTTATTGCATCTAGCCACTTGTCAGAATTTTTGCTCATGATGACTTCAGAATAGGTCAATGGATCATCATCTTGAATGATATTTATCTCATTATCATTTTCTATGATGAAACCATATCTTAGAGGTGTATGATGCACTCTCTCTAACCTATGGGGAGGAGGTGTATATAATGGATGTACCTCATCCTTGGATATTTTTGGTTGAGTATTTTAATTAGATATTTCTGGAATAGTTTGTAGGTTTTGAACTTTCTTAAGTTTAATATTTCTCCCACGGCCTCCTTTTTGGATGAATTTTTTTTCAAGAATATGACATGTCTACTGATAATTATATTTTGTTCAGTAGGATGGTAGAAATAATATCCTTTAGTTTTCTTAGGATATCCTATAAATAATTATTTGTCTGATCTTGCACTTAGCTTATGTCCAAAAATATTCTTAACATAAGCATGATAGCCCCATATTTTAAGATGCTTAAGATTAAGCTTTCTTCCATTCTATAACTCATATAGAGTGCTAGGAACAGACTTAAAATGCACTCTGTTAAGAATATAAGCAGCAGTTTTTAAGGCATACCCCTAGAAAGATATTAGAAGATTAGCATAGCACATCATTGATCGTACCTTTTTCATAAGTATACGATTCCTTCTTTCTGCTACTCCATTTAATTGTGGCATATAAGAAGGTGTCCATTCAGAAAGAATTTCTTTTTTTCTTAAGATGATCAAAAAATTTATTAGATAAGTATTCGCCATCTCGATTAGATCAAAGGACTTTAATACTTCTTCCAGTTTGATTTTTGATCATTTTTTGACATTTCCTCAGCTTATTAAAAGTCTTGAATTTGTGTTTCATAAGAAATATATATCCATATCTTGATAAGTCATTAGTAAATATGATAAAATAGGAATATCTTTCTCTGGCTTAAGTTATCATTGGACCACATATATCTGAATGTACTAAGGCCAATAACTCGTTTGCCCTTTCTCCATATCCAGAAAATGGAGTCTTGGTCATTTTTTGCATGAGACAAGATTCACAAGTCCCATATGATTCATAATCATAGGGTTCATAGAATTTTTCTTTATATAACTTGTTAACCCTTGACTCACTAATATTACCGAGGCAGCAATGCTAGAGAAATGATATATTTATGTCATCTCTCTTCTTTTTCATATTTTTACTAATATAAAATATATTTTTATTAAGTGACAAAACTAGAAGACTATTACTAAAATGCCCATTATCATAGAATTCATTTGCACGAAAAATAGAGCAACCTATGCTCATAAAATTTGAAATAAGATATTTATGTCTTTTCTCTAGCTACCCAATTAGGATCCATTGATCCTAAAATTAATTTTTGATTAATTTCTTTATGTGTACGATCCATTGGACTCTACATCTAGCCAATAATAGGTCCGAATGCATTTTAATATAATCTGATTGGACTCAATCTTAAGTGATTAGGACTAATACCAATCCGATTTTATCAATTAGAAGAACTATTTAATTGAGGATCGAATTAATCTCATTAATTCAATCAAACCTATAAGTCAAGATTGACACCTAGCAATGTATCATGACTATTCAGAAGATGTGAAATTTGGTAGAAATACCAAATATATTCTTCAGTGGCAAGTATTCATGCAATTTAATCCCTCGATCATCCTGCATCTCGAATATAGTTATGAGAATGGATAAATATCAAACTCAAAAATATATTCATATCGATTCTCCATCAATCAATGATAACTCTAATAAATGATTAGAAATCCTATCTAATCTTCATTCTACTCTGGCCAAACTCTTACTAAGCTATCAATAGATGAGAATGTATAGGATGCCATCTCTTCTTATTAGGAGTGATCGATTTCTTATTGACCTACTCACAACCTTCATACATACTTGACCATATTCAGAACACCCCATTTATGACTTAATATCATGATTGAGTATGAACCAAAAATATGGGCTTATGTGCATAAGGTACCATGATGATCTCAGAACTAAGAATCACTTGCACAACTTTCATTTAGAGAACCATCTTTTGACATATAAGTAAGGTTCCATAAGATGTTCTCTTTAGCGAGTCAATTCAGTGAACTCATCCTCGATAAGCACCGTCATTCCTGTATTAGTATCCTTTCACAAGTAGCTTGTGAGATTTACCATCCTCTCTATCGAACATACATAGGATGTGCCAGTCTATCTGAAATATTGATCCCTAACTCAATGCTCCTTCGATCAAAAATATTCAAGATTAGAATTTGAATTTTAGGTCTTATAAGCATGACTCATTCATATCCGTTAAAACCATTGTTCTAATCTTTAGGATTTATCACAATCTTTAAACTTAAAAGATGCAATTGGAATGATGAATCAAATGCCTCATTTTATTGATATTAGAATAAATATCATTACAAGAGTTTGGGATTAAATAGAAAAGCTCCATCACACCATATATGTAATTAGCTTGTAGGGCACTTATTCTTTCATAACATAACTAATCAAGACTGGAGCATAGCCGACTCACAAGAAAAGATAGCCAACTCAATCTTAGAGGGAGAAAATATAGAAAGTAGTATAAATTCAAAACTCTCTAAGTCAACTAAGAAAATCAATTAACCAACCAAGTCTTAAAGTTAGTTGACTAAGATGATATCTGAGCCAATCCAATCTTAGGCAGACAGAACACTTAGAAAGTTAAAACATTTGCATCTATTTCTAAACTATCTTAGAAATTTCACTTAACCAATTTAGTGCTTCAGGTTAGACGACAAAGCCATCAAGTAACTCATAGAATTATAACAGTAAAATTGCTAGTTTTTCAAAAAAATTTTAAACGACCAAAACTTGTTTCTAACAACTATTTTCAAGCTTCCAATAGCTAGAGTATTAATTATAGATATTTTTAAAACATAATAAAATTTCAAATAGGAACAAAGATATTAAGTTTTTAAAAGTTTTATTGACATTATTCTTCAACCTAGTGAGTGGAAAATAAGAGAGAAAGTGGAAGAAAATTAATAAAGCTTTTAATTCAAATCTTCCCATATTTATTCAACTCAAAAAAAATAAGAGCACATTAATTGCAGCCAACCACCTCTAAGCGAAAGTATTGAAATCTTCATCAATCCTCTCTCGATCATTTAAGGAAGAAGTCAAGGCTATTCAAAAGCTCAACCACTTCAACTTCTTTAAGAGTTTAAAGAGTTTTATTATTTTGAATTTTAAATTCTTGTATATCTTTCTTTTATTATTATGATAAGTTTCTTGGAGAAAGAAACTTAGGGTTCATCCAACCATTAAGTTAGATATTGCAAGATTTTGGTTGGTGAGCCAAGAAAAATCAACTAGATTGATTATAAATTTGAATAAATAATTAATTTTAAGATTTTGGTTGGTGAGCTAGAAAAATCAATTGGATTGATTATGAGCTTAGAAAAATAATCAATTATAAAATTTTGATTAGTGAGCTAAGAAAACTTAATTGAATTGATTATAAGCTCAAGAAAATAATCTATTGTTAGATTTTGGTTGGTGAGCTATAAAAAATAATTAGATTGGATTGTGAGCCCATGAAAATAATCAGACTATAATCTCAAAGGATATAATTCAAATTTTCAAGTAGGTTAACTTGAAGAGTGGACGTAGGTACTGAGTTGAGCACTGAACTACTATAAATCTTGTATACACTACTATAAAAAGAGCCTACGATAGCGCATACTATAGCAGCAATTTTTTAAACTACTGCAATAGAGTCTATGGCAGCGGTTACAAGGAACCACTACTATAGGTCCGACCTATAGCAGCGGTTACAAGAAATCGCTGCCATAGATCGACCTATGGCACCGATTCTTTATAACTAGACCTATGGCAGCGGATAGAAAAACTACTACTATAGGTCAGACCTATATCAGTGGTTCCTTGTAACCACTGCTATAAGTCAATCTATGGCGATGGTTATTTGTAACCATTGCCATATTTTTTTTTCTTATTTTTTTCTAAATATTATATACTTTAAAGATTTAATGTTCATCTTCACTGTTCATTATCTAAATAATTATCATTAGAGTATCATCATAAAAGATCACCTCGATCCAATGGTCCTAGCTTCATCGATCAGAAACTTTGATTTCGATGATCACGAATGATGATGCGATGATCTGATAGATGGAGATCTTTGATGGGTTTAAAAATCTACAACGATGATCTCGGTTATATTTATAGCATACTATCAAAGTTTTACTTCAATCAGATATCATTATCTTGGTCAATTTAGTATAGATTAATTTCAACCGTTAAATGATAAATGAGTGATCAAAAGATCAGATGTTATTCGATTATGAGATAATTTTTTTTATAAATGATCTTGACTACTACTTTAATCATTTTGTATGGTGGTGATTATAAAATTCAACTTGTGAGACTAAGAATGATCTAAAACTATACGTCGTCAGATAACCATTATTAAACTCCGTTGGTTGTTATGCTTGTGCTTTTGTAATATCTACTTAACGTGAATAGTTCATATGAAAATGATTTAAATTTTACTATCATCATTATATAAATGATTAAAATTATAGCAAAAATTATTTAATTAAAAAATTATCTTGTAATCAAACGTCGTTTAGCCCTTTGATTGCTTGTTTTTAGTTTAACAATCAAAATTATTTCATATTAAATTAACCATAATAACGATATCTGATTGAAGTAAAACTTTGATAGTATGCTATAAATATCACCGAGATGATTGTTGCAGATTTTTGGACCAATCAGAGTTCTTCATCTATCAGATCATTGCATCATCATTTATGATCTTCAAAATTAAATTTTTTTGATCGATGAAGCTTGGGCCATCGGACCGAGGTGATCTTTTGCGACGATACTCTAATAGTAATTATTTAGATAATGAATAATGAAGATGGACATTAAATTTTAAAATTATATAATATTTAAAAAAAAATAAGAAAAATTTATTTTCAACTTACCGTAGTAGTTACTGAAAATTACTGTAATAGATCTATGGCAGCGATTTAATTGCTGCCATAGATCTATGACAGCGATTTAAAAACTGCTGCCATAGATTAGATTAAAAATCTTTAAATTTTTCTTTCCTCCCATGCACTCTCTCTCTCTTTCCTCCTCTTCATCATCGGTGAGACTCCACCCAAGCCCTTCCCCCCGGTCGGTACTGCCCCTCCTTCCCACCCAGTCGGCCCCACCTCTCGGTGCCCCCATCCTCCCCCTTCGTCTCCCCATCTCCGGCAGCCACCACCCCCTGCTCGTGCTATGCCAGCCCCCTCTCGCTCGTCCCCCCTACGCTGGCCCCTCTTTGGTAGTCTTTGCCCACCCCTCGCCCGTCTAACCCCATGCTCATCCCACCCTCTGCACGGCCCTTTCCATCCCTGACCGCCGTCGCCCCATGCCCTCCTCATCCCCCGCCACCGCCTTCCCTCCCTGGCCACCACCCCGCCCTCCAACCGCCCCCCTATCCTTCCCATCCTCGACGCCGCCCCCCCTGCCGCCCTGCCTCCCTCCATCATTTGTCGCTTCTTGCCCTCCCTATCCTGGCCACCACCCCTGCCTTCTCGATCGCTGCCCCTACCTTTCCATCCCTGACCGCCACGCCCACGCCCTGCCCTCCCATCCCCGATCGCCACCACC
Organism: Cocos nucifera; assembly: GCA_006176705.1. NCBI lineage: Eukaryota > Viridiplantae > Streptophyta > Magnoliopsida > Arecales > Arecaceae > Cocos > Cocos nucifera. The sequence goes on from QRFJ01000290.1 coordinate 78,789, forward strand.
TTGCCCTCCCCTCCTGGCCTCCCATGATGCCCCCCTCCGGGCCCCTCTCCCTTTCTCTCTCTTTCCTCTTTCTCTTTCTCTCTCTTCTCTTTCTATCTCACTATCTTGCTCTTATTTTGCAGGTTATCTCTAGCACTATCATCTTCCTCTAGTGCCGTCATCGAAGACCCTCGGAGCTTTCGGTGCGATCCTCTCTCTATAGCCGTAGGTATAGTTGTTATTTTAATTTCATAGTATTATTTATTAATTACTGGACTAGACCTATCAATGGATCGGGCTCGGGTCAGAACCTAGATATTTAGATCTAGATCTGATTTTAATTACTGATACCAGACCCAAACTCGAATATCTGATGGGCCCATACTTGAAGTACCAGATTCGGATCCTAATGGATCCCAGGTATCCAGACCCAATTTTGGGACTCGAATCTAAGAAAGGGAGAGGGAGAGAGCGAGGGAGGGGTTCGGCCTCGCCGTCGTCATCGACGAGGGAGACCAAGAGAGAGAGTAAAGGAGGGAGGGGGTTCGGCCTCGCCGATATCATTGGAAGGGAGGGGGTCTGGCCTCACCGACGAGGGAGATCGAGAGAGTGAGAGAGGGAGGTAGGGGTTTGGCCTCGCTACTATCACCGACAAGGGAGATCGAGAGAGGGAGAGAGGGAGGGAGGGGATCCGGCCTCACCAGTGAGAGAGATCGAGAGAGGGAGAGAGGGAGAGAGGATCAGGGAGGGGGTCCGACCTCATCAATAATGGAGATTGAGTGGGAGACAGGTAGTCGAAAAGATGAGGGGAGGGCAGAGACAACCAAGAATAGAGGATGGCACATAGTCGAGCCAGCTCAGATACATAGACGAATCGATTCGAGCCGAGATCGAGTCAGCTGGGTGAGGATCTGAGTCGGATGTCTCAAGCATAGAGCCAGCTGTCTCAGGCACGAAGCTGGCTCGATGGGTGCGAACTGAATTTGATATGTCTCTCTAAGGTTCCAACTTGAAGTCCTAAAGTGCCACCATCATCTACTTCGTTCTTCTTTCAGATTTCTAGATTAACATCCAGATTTGCACAAGAGATCGGATCTACGACTGTTGCTCATCCTTAATTATTTATGAATGTAATTTATGTTGTAGAATTTATTGGATAATATTTTTTAGATGTTTATATCTTATTGCTTTTATTTATTGCATTGCATAATGAAAGACCCATTAATTGATTAGTGTACATAATCTTCGGCATTCGTACAATTATATGTAATTATAAGGATGAGAGAATTATGTACAATGATCAATTGCTTGTCCAATTTGGATAGTTTGAAAATTATAGATAATTCTATAGCTAGTTGTAGTAATCAAATGGTATGCTAAGAATTTTGAATAAAATTTTGGATAGTATTTTCCTTTTATTCTCCCTACATGGGAGAACTAAGGAGAAATGCTGCCAAAATTTTATTCGATCTCTTTTGCATATTGTTTGATTACTGTATTAAACCTATAGAATTAATGCAATTTTTGAATGGGATAGGATTTATCTTTATCTTTTAGTTGATGATAGGATGCATTTATTGCATGTCTAAAAATGATATTTAATGTAAGTTCCATACATGATATTTATTTCAATCCTTGTTTATGATGCATTTTTTATTTATAATGCATGCTATGTTTATAATGCATTAGTATATAATTTAAGTTTCATAAATGATTTAATTACAATATCATCATTTTTAAAATGGATAAGGGATGGATAAAGTTTAGTAGGCTCTCATAAAAAGTGTATGGATGGACCGTGGCTACCTCATCAAGATATAAATGATCATCTCACTATTTATGGCTTTAAAGCTGGCTATGAAACTTATTGAACCAACATGGTGAGGGTAGACCGCAAGGAGGCAATCAGCATGATCCCAATAGCTATTCGCCGTGTGTTGCCAAAAAATGTCAGAATGGTTGTTATTCGTCTTTACAACTTTTATAGAGATATTTGTGCAAAGAGGTTGCTTAAGAAAGATGTGAAGAAAATGAAGACAAGGACGGTGACTATATTATGTGATCTAGAGAAGATATTTTTAGCATTATCTTTTACGATTATGATGCATCTTACCGTACACCTTGTGAGGGAAGTTGCACTTGGAAGCCCAGTGTTCTGCCGATGGATGTATCCTACTGAGAGAAAAATTTAAATTCTAAAATCTTATGTAAGAAATATGAATCACCTGGAGAGATCCATAGCAGAAGATTATTTGGATCAAGAGTATATGGATTTTTGTACCATATACTTAAACAAGCTCGAGACACGTCGTAATCGACCAATGAGGAATTAGGATGATCAGTATTAGCCAATTGAGCCTGCATTTGAGTCCATTCTACAGTCAGATGAACTTTTCACTTCATACCATCTCACTGATTTAAGCATTAAGGAAAGAAATAAGGCACACCGCTACGTGCTCTTCATCTATGATGTCATTGAGCTGTATATAAGGTTAGTCACTCAATCTTATTTATTTCATAATAATTAAAAAAATATTTAATTATACCTAAATTTATTTTTTGTGTATGCAACAAACACAAGGAGGTCATAAGAGTAAAATATGATGCTCTAAGTATACGAAAGAAAGAGAAAATACACCATAAAAAATTTTCTGAATGGTTCAAAGATCATATAAACAATTATATATTCTCGCCTTATACAACTTATTTGAACATATTTACTAATTAGATGTCATCTTCTTAATTAGGTGTGGACATTACTGCTCAGTAATGTGAGCTCTGAAGTGCGTGCTCTTTCAATGGATCCTAATCGTATCGTGCATGAGTATAAACAGTTCGTCATTAATGGCTACGAATTTAATATTCACAGCAGGTCCGTAAATATGGCAACACAAAATAGTGACATCATGTTGAGCGCCACCACTGGGTGCTATGCTAGCTCGAGGGATTCACAGCCTCATATGGAGGATTTGAACTATTATGGCATGGTGGAGAAGATAGTCATCTTGGACTATTATTCTAAAAGAAGGATTGCATTGATGAAGTATGATTGATTTGACATCTTGTCATAGTCTGGGATGAAGACTGATGAGTGTGGTTTCACTCTCGTTAATATGTAATGCCATCTCCGCATTGAAGAACTGTATATACTTGCCTCCCATGCTAGTCAAGTCTTCTACGTTAGTAATCCCTTGGAGCCTCAATAAGATGTTGTTGTGAAGATGATGCCTAGGCATATTTTTGATGATACCAAAATTGACGACGATGTTGGACCATGCATGCAAAGTGCTCCTCGACAAAACTTACCTGGTACTGTCAAGGTCCCAGACACATTTGTCAGGAGTGATGGTGATGTCCATATTGTAGATGCCATTAGACGATGACTTCAATATTTTGGTATAAATTATTAGAGTCTATTTATTAATGTGTTGCTAATATTATTGTTCAACATGTTATATTTATTGTGCAGAGGTTACAACCCAAGAGGAGGGGTGAATTGGGTTTCTAAAATAGAGATGGTTGGAGAGAGATTTCGAGACCTCTCGATTCTGAACGAGATGTGCTGTACCATGCCATGGGTCATGCCATGTCGGTAGGCCATGCCATGCCTTGGGCCGTATCATGTCATGCCATGCCTTGGGCCGTATCGTGTCATGCCATGCCTTGGGCCGTGCCATGTCGGTAGGTTGTGCCATGCTATGCCATGTCGGTAGGTCGTGCCTTAAGCCATAACGTATCGTGCTGTGTTGGTAGGTCGTGTCTTAGGCCATGCCATGCCGGTAGATCATGTCGTGCTGTGCCATACCAATCGCTAAGAGAACCCTTGATCGCTAAGAGAACCCCCATCTTGTTGCTTTTGTTTATTGCATTACATAGTGATAGACCTGTCAATTGATTAGGTACATAATCTTCGACATCTGTATATTTATATGTAATTGTACGGATGGTATCTAGGCATATCTTTGATTATTGTTCAACATGTTATATTGGTTAATGTTCATTAACGTTGTAGGTCATGATGGCACCGAAACACCATCAGCTTTCACTCCTGCCTCTTTGCGGGTTACACGAAGTTCAGCATCTGAGGAGTAGTCGGAGCATACTCTATCCACCTCCGCATCGACTGCTCAGAGACCTCTAGCACCGATATCTACTCCACCGATGGCATCTACTCTACCGATATCTAAGCCTCCACCATCACCCACATCTCCGACACATGCTATTTCAATGGCATCTGAGTATACATTTTTATTATATTATTTATTTACTTTTATATAGTATTTGTATACTTATATATTTGCATAACGTATTTTCATTGCAAGTGCATCATCCAGCCGAACATTTCACGATCCCACACACATGGCGCATGTGTGAAACCATCGGTATTAGGTGATGGTGCAACATGATGCCGAGGGGAGGCCAGTAGGAGAGACTGCATGGAAGATGCATTCCTTTTTTGGAGTGCTTCTGAGGCAGTTAGACATTATTCTCGTAGATCCCAGAGACTAGTGATTGATGGACGATGTTATCAAAAACTAGATGTGAGAGGAGATATGACTAAGTGCATCTTAATTATATTTATGCATTTTACATGTTTACACTATGATAAAAATAATTTTGTAACTGACTTTTGATAACTTTATACAGAGGAGGTACGACTTTTCTGATCACGAGAGGGCTCGAGATGCCCGACTGAAGAAGATCGAGGAGTTGTACCAAGGCTACAAGATCAAGCTCCATAGAGGATGGCTCGAGCACCGATGAGATACTTCAGAGGAGCTTATTTCTTGGATACAGGACTATCCTCCGAGTCAGTGGGAGAGGATGGTTACACATTGGAGGAGCCAGAAGTTTGAGGTAAAATTACTAACTTTTAAATTTTTTAATATACTTAAAGTTATATTTAAATATTTTTTAAATATTTATTATTTATTTGAATACTTGTTAGGCTATCTTCCATCAGAACTAGAAGAACCGGGCAACCCAGGAGTATACACACACTCTCGATCATGAGTCTATGGCCAGTCATATGCATAGAGAGGTAATGAATTTTAAATCTTACTAGATAAATTAAATTAATATTTTTTTATATTTTTGATAAACTGATCCATTGTTATAGCTGATGAGAGATGGGGTGATACCCAGTCATAGCGAGATCTTTCGATCCAACCATACGGACAAGAAGGGCAGGCCGATGAATGCCGTAATTGAAAGAATTTTTGTAGGTATTAAATATATTAGTATATATGATTAGTATTATAGCATTTCTTATAAAATTTTATTTAAATTTATAATTATAGAATTAGTTAGATGCGCTCATGAGCGAGGGATCGGATACCTCTAGCCCCCATGACCATCTGTCTCAGGTCTTGGGGCCTAAGCACTCTAGGAGGATCTGATGTAGGCCCAGATATATGCCAACTAGCTATTGGTTTGAGCATCTCTTCATAGACTTTCAGTGTCGTTAGTTGGGAGGAGCTTGAGGAGGCATTGGCATGGGCAGATCATGCTGCGATGCAGGTAGATCGGGTTGAGGAGCGTGCATCTCATCTGGAGGGCATCGTGAGAGACATGGTGTCGATGCTCAGCACACATTTTGGAGGTGCCTTCATGAGCTTTGAGGATATGTTGGCCTGCATTTCAGCTTCAGCTCCTCTAGCTCCGGTTCCAACTCGTGCTCCATCTCTCGGTGATGACGATGATGTAGATTTAGGAGACTTTTGTTGTATTTTTTTTAAAAAATATTGTAATAAATTTTATTTGATAATAAAATTTTAGTATTTTAGAAATATTTTTATATTTATAATATTTTTTTATGTTATATATCTCTACATTTATCAGATAAAATATATAAAAATTTAAAAATTTTATATTTTTTTAATTATTTAGAAGCTATGGTAGTAGTTTTACAACCACTGCCGTAGACGTGCCAACCACTGCCTTAGGCTATGTATCAATTGCTGCATTAGACCTATGGCAGTGGTTACATAATCGCTTTCATAGACAAGCCTATGGCAGCGGTTCCATAACTGCTGCCATAGACTAGTCTATGATAGCGGTTTTATAACCACTGCCATAGATAAGCCTATTTAAACCACTGTAATAGGCACTTTATGGCAGTAGTTTTCAGAACCACTGCAACAACCGCTGTCATAGACCTACGATGATGGTTGCAGTGGCAGTGATTAGCTAACTACTGCCATAGCCTATAGCAATGATTTTTTGGACTATGACAGTGGTTTGTAATCACTGTCATAGTCCTATTTTGTAGTACTAATATTTATGATTATATATTTATTTTTATTTTTAATCTTTTGTTGCATATTCATTTTCTATTAAGTACTCTAAAAATACTTCAAAATATGTTAGTGGGCACAAGTTCTATAATTAATTTTTAAGAAACCCAATTCCTCTCCTCTTGGGTTGTCTCCTCTGGGAAACATTAGTGGCAATAATGGATAGATATATATATCTAATAAATTCTTCATACTTAAACCCATAACAAGTATTTAATCAAACTTCAAATATCCATGTCTACATGTGCATCCACTTTTTAAAAAATTGACTTTTTCTAATAAATGGTCCATTCCAATTAGATAATGAAGAGACCAAGGTGTATAAGAAGGTTGGCACCAGGTCAACCAAGAAAAAAAGAATTAAGAATTTGCAAAATTACATGCTTTATCTCTTACAGGATAAAAACCCTCCATCCACTTGGGTTGCACCAACATCTTTCATGATATTCCATTTTACTTAGTGAGAAGTGCTAGAGATACCGCTGAGACAACCCTACTGCTGACTCCAAGCATGCTGCCGAGTTTTACTTGGTTTAGTGTGTTGGAATCAAGAAGATTGGGAAGTGATCACAAGAAAGACTTACAAAAAAGCTAATTGGTATGTAGCTGAACAAGAAAATAGAGAAAACAAATAGAGATATTTTTGTATCTAGAAAGAGGATAACTAAAAATTACTACACACATATTCACTAAAAATGTTGCCTATATATAGGCTTACACAAAAACTGATTTGCTAAAAACACTCAACAACTTTAAACTATTCTGTTAGCCCTAGAATTGATTTTAATGATGTAACACCCCACCCCTAACTAAAATGGAGTGATGATGCCACACCCCAACCCTTAACTAAGGGCGAAGGGAATTATTAAACTCTATCCGAGCTGAACTATAACATTATCTAGTAACCTACTTTTAATTAAATTGATTGATCCTTTAATCTATAACACAAGCATTTCAATTTAAATTTCTTAGCTTGATAAAATAAATACTCTAATTTAATTTATCACTTCAGAACAATAACTTAGCAATTCATTTATAAAAATACCACTGAAAAAATAAAATATACTTATTAGTTTCTGATCCAAACAACTTTAACTTTATAATACATCTCAAAAGGTATTTCTTTCACTAACTAACATAAAGAGTTAGATATATATGCATGCCACTCTCAAAATGCACTCCGCTCATAAGCTAATTTAGCCCTCACTTCTTAATATAAATGCTGATAAGATGCTGATACTACCTCCAAACTTGGGTAAGGATCTTCAAAACTGTAATTTAAAGAGTGAAGGATGAGACTTGGGAGTCTCAGTGAGTGAATAAACTATCTAACAATGAGAAAAATAGAAATCTTTAGCATTAGCAATTTCATATAATTCAAAGAGCTGAATCAATTAAAAGAAACTTTCAAAATTTTAAGCTGAAATGCTCCAAACCATAGTAACGTCTTGTAATAAACATACTATGCTCATGAATGCTGCTTATTGGTTCTTATCAGCTACACCCCAGAGCATCACTTCCAAAGGTAGTGGGAAATTATATAATGATGCCGAATGATGTGAATATGCCTCCATGGGCATACTGAAATTTCCATATTTGTGATGCAAGCTCATGCTATGCTAATGCCAATGCTAGGATATACCGATAGGTTGATCATTCTTATGGATAATCCTTTCAAGATAAATGCTGAACAACTTTACAAACATTGAGAACTAAATTTCAAATAGCTAAAAAGCAAAAATCAAAATACTTCTAATAAATATGAAATCTCATCTCGAATTAGATATACACATATATCCATATCTTTGAGTAACATATCAACCAAATTTCTTTTTCCATTCTCATGCTTACACAAAATACATATATAAGCTGAAAAAAAACCAAAGTTAGCCTCTTTCCAAAATTAGTCTCTTTTATAATACAATGTAATAAGAAAACACCAAAGCTAGATATGAAAACCACTCACCTCAACTGGCTACTAGCTAATTGGCTTACTTAAGCACCTTTTTCAATCCTTTTCTTTTCTATAACACTAATAAACACTGATTAAACTCATACCATACAATTCAAGATCAAAACTATATATATTTTACTTTTATACTCTTACTTTGACCTTTCAACTATTCACTTGTACCTTATCTTGCTTGTCTTAGCTTAGGTTTAACAAAACTTCAATATAACTCAGAAATTTTAGACATTTAATTATATTTATATTCTCACAATTGGTTTGAGATTCAACTAACACCATTTCAATATATAGCTAAACTATTTAAATAATTTTAGCATCACAAGTAACTTAATTCATCTTCAAACATAATTTAACATGACAAGAAAATAGTGATTTTGTGACTAAATTTTTTGGTTGAAATTTACGATTGATTTTATGACCAAAATTTTTATGATTGATTTTTCAATCGATTATTAAAAAAATTAATATAGAGACCAAAAATTAACGATTGCAAAATCGAATGTAAAATTTAAATTTTGCAATCAATTTTACAATCAAAAATTTGAATAATTTTATAAAATTTTGCAACCAATTTTTTGCTTGTAAAATATTTTAATTATTTTTTATTTTAAATATAGAATTTAAAAATTTTATAATCAATATTTTGATCATAAAATTAGATTTTGCAATCGATTTTGGATCATAAAATTTATAACCAAAAAATTGGTTGCAAAATGTCTTAATTATTTTTAAATTTAAAATAATTTAAAACTTTTACAATCAATTTTTTGATCATAAAATTAATTTTTTTGATCTATTTTTTAGTCATAAAATTTACAACCAAAAAATTGATCATAAAGTATCTTAATTATTTTTTAATTTAAATAATTTACAAATTTTGCTATCAATTTTTTGGTTGTAAATTATTTTTGCAACTAATTTTATGATTGATTTTTTGATCATAAAAATTTTAATAAAAAAATTAGTAGCAAAATATCTTAATTATTTTTTTAATTTAAATAATTAAAAATTTTATGATAGATTTTTTGTTTATAAAATTAAATTTTGCAACCAATTTTGCAACTGATTTTTTAGTTGCAAAATTTTACGACCAAAAAGTTGATCGTAAATATATTTTGCAACTAAATATAATTTATTTTTTTATTTTTTTTGAATATGGTATAATTTTAGAATTTAAAGCCATCTTCATCATTCATTATCTAAATAATTGTCATTAGGGTATCATTATAAAAAACCATCAGATTGATAGCTCCAGCTATATCGATCAATAAAATTTGATTTTGATTGTTACAAATGATCGCATGATGATCTGATAGATAGAGATCACTGATAGATTCAAAATTTATAATGATGATCTTAATAATATTTATAGCATACTATCAAAATTTTATTTCAATCGAATATCAATATCATGGTTAATTTAGTATAGAATGATTTATACTGTTAAATAAAAAATGAGCGATCAAATCATCAAATAGTATTCGATTGTAAGATATTTTTTTAGATTAATGATCTTTGCTATTACTTTAATCATTTGTACGGTGGTGATCATAAAATCCAAACCATGAGTATATGAATCATCCATGTTAAGCAGATCTTATAAAAGCATAAGTATAATTACTTAAGGACTTTAAGAATGAGTGTCAAGAGACATGCAGTTTTAGATTGTTCACATATGTATGGTTTGAATTTTATGATCACCACCATACAAATGATCAAAGTAGTTGCAAAGATCGTTCATCTAAAAAATTGCCTTATAATTAGATGTCATTTGATTTGTTGATTACTCATTTTTTATTTAATGATCTAAATCATCTCATACTAAATTGATCATGATAATGATATTCGATTGAACTAAAATTTTGATAGTACATTATAGATATCACCGAGATCATCATTATAAGTTTTCAGATCCATCGATGATCTCTATTTATTAGATCATTATGCGATCGTTCATAACTGTTGAAATCAAATTTTATCAATCGACATAGCTAGGGCTATCAGATAGCAGCAGTATTTTATGACAATACTCTAACGATAATAATTTAGATAATAAATGATGAAGATGAACTTTAAATTTTAAAATTATATTATATTCAGAGAAAAATAAAAAAAATAATATTTAATTATAAAATTAATTTATGAAGGACTTGTCGGTTGCAAAATTTATGATTGAAAAATCAGTCATAAAAAACTTCAATAATAAATTTTAATCTACAAAAATTTTATAATAAAAAATTGGGTCATTGAATTTTTTCATTTTTTTTAAATTTTTTTGCTACCAAAAGATCATTCATAAATTTTTAAGTTATTAATTTTTATCTTGATAACAAATTAGAGATCATTTTTTTGGTCTCAAATTTTTAAATAATTTTTGTAATTTTTTAAAATTTTTATGACCAATAATTTCAATTTTTATTTTTTATTTTATATAATAAATTATTTTTTATTTTATTACTCTTAATTTTAATTATAAATTTATGATCATTTTTTTGATAAAAAATATTTAAATCATTTTTTATAATTTTTAAAATTTTTTGGGACCAAATTTTTTATTGGAAAAGCTTTTAAAATTTTGCAACTTTTTATTTTATTATTTTTTATTTTATTTATAAATTATCAACTATATTTTTGATCAAAAAGTTTTAAAAATTTTGCAACCAAAAATTTGGTTACTAGACTTTTATTTTATAAAATTTTATTTTGATTTATAATTTAGTGACCATTTTTTTGATAAAAATATTTTAAATATTTTAAATTTTTTTAAAATTTTTAGTGATAAAATTTTTTACTATAAGAAATCTAATCTTTTGCGATGAAATTATTTATGATAAAAAACATTTCATTATAAATATAGGTATTAGTGACCAAAAAACATTTCTATCGCTAATAAGCTTTATTTGCGATGGAAAATTTTTTTATCACAAGTAAGCAATTATTTATGATAAAAATAAAATTTTGATCATAAATAATAAATTATTTATAATAAAACATTTTATCATAAATAATCAATCATAAATAAATTATTTTAAAAAAACTTTTAAAAAAATTTATGATGAAAATTTTATATTATAAATAATCTATTATTTATGATGGAAATTAAATTTACATCATAAGTAATAGATTATTTACAGTAAAAAATTTTTATTATAAATAATATACTATAAATAAATAATTTAAAAATTTAAAAATGTAGGATTATTTGTGATGAAAGTTTTACATTATATATAGTCCATTATTTATGATGAAAATCAAATTTATGTCATAAATAATAGATTATTTTTGATAAAAAAATATCATCATAAATAATCTATCATGAATAAATAATTTAAAAAATTAAAAATGTAAGATTATTTGTAATGAAAGTTTTATGTTGCAAATAATTATTATTTGCTACAAAAATCAAATTTACATCATAAATAACAGATTATTTATGATCAAAAATTTTCATCGCAAATAATCTATCATGAATAAATGATTAAAAAATTAAAAATATAAGATTATTTATGATGAAACATTTTTATTACAAATAATCTATTATTTATGATGTAAATCTAATTTCTATCATAAATAATTAATTATTTGAAAAAATAAAAAAGATGAATTATTTATGATGAAAAATTTACATCATAAATAATCGATTATTTATGATGTAAATTTTATTTCTATCATAAATAATCGATTATTTATGATAAAAAAATTTTATCATAAATAATTCAACCAAAATTTTAAATTTAAAAAATAAAAAATATAAAGTATTTTAAAAATAAAAAAAAGCAAAGATGCGCCATGCATGGTCGATGCAATGGGATTGAGGAGTGCGAGTGCATCTACTATTAGCTAGCCCATAAGCAAATTAATATTTTTTAAAAAACTTTTCAAAAATTAGTGTTCTTTTAAATTTTTTTTGAATATTATTTAATTTTAAAATTTAAAGTCCATCTTCATCGTTCATTATTTAAGTAATTATCGTGCAAGTATCATTGCAAAAGATCATCTTGATCTGATAGTTCTAGCTATACAGATCGATAAAATTTGATTTCGACGATCACAAACTACTGTATAATGATCTGATAGATAAAAATCATCGATATATCTGAAAACTTGCAATAACGATCTCTGTGGTATTTATAGTATACTATCAAAATTTTACTTCAATTAGATATAATTATTATCATTAATTTAGTATGGGATGATTTGGATCGTTAAATAAAAAATGAGTGATTAAATTATCAAATAATATTTGATTATAAGATAATTTTTTAGATAAATTATATTTGGTACTATTTTAATTATCTATACAGTGGTGATTATCTAAACTCCGCGTATATGAATCATCCATGTTAAGTACATTTTATGAAAGTATGAGTATAATTACTTAAGAACTTTAAGAATATATATCAAGAAACATGTAGTTTTAGATAGTTTATATACACATGATTTACTTTTTATGATTATCACCATAGAAATGATCAAACTATTAGCAAAGATCATTGATCTAAACTAATCATCTTATAATCACATGCCAATTTATGTTTTAATCACTCATTTTTTTATTTAATGGTCTAAATTATTTCATGCGAAATTGACTATGATAATTATGTCCGATTGAAATAAAATTTTAATAGTATACTATAAATATCATAGAGATCATCATTGCAAATTTTTGGATTCATCGATGATTTCTATCTATTAGATCATGAAGTTGTTTGTGATCATCAAAATCAAATTTCATCGATCTACATAGCTAAAGCTACCAGATTGAGACAGTCTTTTGTGACGATACTCAAATGATAATTACTTAAATAATAAATGATGAAGATAAACTTTAAATTTTAAAATTATATAAAATTTAAAAAATAATAATTTTTTTAAAAAAAATACTAATTTTTTAAATGATTAAAAAATATTAATTTGCTCGCAGGCTAGCTAATAGTAGATGCGCTCACATAACTCAACCCCATCGCATCGACCATGCATAATGTATTTTTATCTTTTTTTTAGAAAATAGTCCACCTTTTGTTCTCTCTAAATGAAAATAGATTATTTATGATGGAAAATTTCTATCAGAAATAATAGATTATTTACGATACAAACACGTGTTCATCATAAATATCTGATTATTTATAATAAAAAAAATTTATCATAAATAATCTAGGCTTTTTTTAGTTTTTCAAAATTTTAATTTACTAAAGATTATTTGTAATAAAATTTTTTTATTATAAATAATTTAATATTTATGATGAAATTAAATTTTTCATCATAAATAATTATTATTTATGATGAAATTTTTTTATCATAAATAATCTCACCTTATTTTTAATTTTTTTAAATATTTTATTTATGAAAAATTATTTATAATAAAAAATTTTTATTATAAATAATTAATTATTTATGATAAAAATTTAATTTCGATCATAAATAAGTTTATCAAATATTTTAATATTTTTTTAAAAAAATTTTAAAAATAATTGATCAAAATTATTAGCGATAAAAATATATTTTTCATTGCTAATAATTATTTTAGCGATGAAATTTTTGTCTCTAAAAGTCCATCGCTAAATGCCTTTAAATATCCCCCTCACTACGTGCCTTCTTTCTTGCAAAACCCACTCTCTCGCTACCATTCGAAACCCTCTCCTCTCCTTTCTCTCCCCCTCATCCTCTCTCTCCCCCTCCTCTTGAGCTTCCATCGGTCAGTGACCGCATCTCCCACTGCTATCGCCATTGTCGCCGCCATTGCCATCACTGTTGTTGCTGCCATTACCATTGCCATTGCTGCTGCCACTATCGTACTTGAATCAAAGTAAGTTTTCGGTTGGCTAAATTTTTTTTTTGCTCTTTTGATCATCTAGGGGGCCATGGGTGTTGCCGTGTGGTGGCCGATGGTGGGCGGTGGGGCACTAAGGGAGGGTGCCAGCTATAGGCCGTGTGTCGCAGTGTTGATGGGCTTGATGAAGGCTACTAGAGGTGGGAGGTGGAGGGGCACTGTAGGGGTTGGGGCGCCAAGGACGGTGGTGATGAGATGAGTGGCGCCGTAGGGTGTGAGGTGAAGGGCGCCGTAGGGGTGGAAGGCTGTGAGGTAAGGGGCGGAGGGGCGCAAAGGGGGTGGGGGGCCGCAGGAAGGAGGGACGGCGGAGGGGCGTGGTGATAGATCGAGTGGAGGGCCGGGGTGTTGGATTGGAGGGGAGGAGAGGCACCGCGACTGATGGGTGGCGGAGGGGTAGCAGAGGTGGGGGGCCACGACGAGTAGGGGGCGAGTGGCACTGTAGGATGTGGGGGCCGCAGGGGTGATGGTTGGGGGGGCACAGGTGGTGGACGTGGAGGGAGTCGCAGGGTGGGTCAACGGATGGAGGGGGAGGCCGTAGGGGTTGGATTAGTCTTTAATCATTTTTTAAATTTAATAAATAATAAAAAAAATATAATAAAATAATATAATAATAAATAATAATAATAGTATAGTAATAATAATAGTAAAAAATAATAAGAGATAATAATAATAGTTATATAATAGTAGAATAGTAATAGTAATAGTAAAATAGTACAATAATAGTAAAATAGTAATAATAATAATGGTAATAGTAGTGTAAGAATATAATAATAATAATAATAGTAATAATAATAATAGTAAAAGTAGTGTAAGTAGTAATAATAATAGTAATAGGAATAGTAATATAGTATATAATAATAGTATAGTGTAATAAGTATAGTAATATAGTGTAGTAATAATAATATAATAATTAATTATTAATTAAATTTTTAAAACAATTGATAAAATTTTAAAATTAAATAATAATTTTAATTAGTAATAGTAGTAGTAGTAATAATAATAATAATAATTTAATTATTAATTAAATTTTAAAATAAATTGATAAAATATTTAAAATAAGTTATTTTTTATAATTAAAATAGTTAGATTTTTAATTATATTTTAATGCTTTTACTTATATAGTTTAATCTTTTTATTTGTTTAGTCCCTGTATTTCATTATGATTATGATTTAATATTTTAATTTGTATTAGTCAAAGATTTTAATTTTTAATGCATATGAACTATCCAGTCTGGGATCCGGATCGAGTTTCAATCAGGGATCTAAATCAGGATCCTATCCAGAATTTTAGGTCATGATCTGAGTCGGATCTCAATCGAGATCCGGTCTAGGATCCTGTCCAGGATCTAGTTCGAGATTCGAGTCAAGAATCGGGTCAGGTCAGATCTCAATCGAGATCCTATTTGGGATTCAGTTTGAGATTCGGTCTGTGATCCTCTTCAGGATCCAGTCTGGGATCATGTCCAGGATCTGGTTCAAGATTTGGGTCGTGATCCGAGTCGGACCTTGATCGAGATCCAGGTCAGGATCTGGTTCGAGATCCGATCTAGGATCCTATCTGGAATACGATTCAGGATTCGATCTGGGATCCAATCTAGGATCCTATCTGAGATTCGATTTGGTAATGATTTAATGCATGTATTGCTGTAACCTTAGACTCCTATTCAAGAGGCGGTCCAAGGGTCCCCAAAATAGACTCTGTGAATGGCTCTTGGATACCTCGATTTGGGCAGTTAATAAATGCATCAATATTTTATTATTGTCATAGTGTTCTTTATTCTATTATAAAAAATTCTATCATAGTTATCTCGTTTGTTCTTTGGGTACATATTAGATGTGGTTAAAATGTGATCCATCTATATCGTGTACTTGGAGAACTATAGGAAGATGCCATTAGATTTTTTCAGATATGAAACAAAGAACAAAGCTATGGCAATAATAAAAGTGATGCATTTTTGAAAGGGATAGGACCACACCTATTAGGAAGGAGTTGGATAGAGTTAGGATTCATAAATCATTATTCTTTATTATCAGATGGATATTAACAAAAGTTGGATGAATGCTAGGGATATTTTGTTGCCTGAATATCGAAAAGGTATTCAAAATTTTATTGAATTTGCATGATGTAAGGCTGATAGTGCCAGTCAGATAAAGTGTCCATGCAAAAGATGTGTCAATATGGTATATCATCACATATCACTTATTGAGGAGCATCTACTACATATTGGTATGGACAAGAAATATACTCACTGGATATTGCATAAGGAGGTTGATCCGAATGAAGTTGTGTACAACGATGACAATATCGAAGATGATATTGATGCTGCTAAACCTATCGAACATGATGGTATAGGTTCACTATTGGATGATTTATATTAGAATAGTAGCTCAAATATACCAATGAGTACTAGTGCATCTCAAGGTGGTTTTGATCATGAATATAATATTAATGAGGTAGAAGGGACATCTGAATAGTTTGCAAAGCTTGTTTGGGATACATGAGAGCCACTCTATCCAAATTGTGTGAAGTTCTCCAAGTTAGAGTTTTTGATCAAATTGCTTCATATTAAAACTATGAACTAATGGAGTCAGAAGTCATTTGATCAAAATTTAGCATTGACTAAAGCAGCTCTTCTTGATAGATCGACACTTTCGAAATCATATACTGAAGCAAAAATATATATATGGGAATTAGGACTTGGCTATAGCCCTATACATGCCTGCAAAAAATGATTATATATTATTTTACAAGAAGAACAAACAAGCAAGTGAATGTTCGCAATATGGTGAGCCTAGGTATAAAACCAATAATAGAAAAGAAAAGAAGATACCTCATAAGGTTTTAAGGTATTTTCATTGACTCCAAGACTTCAAAGGTTGTATATATCTACAAAGATAGTTGAAGAAATGAAATGGCATCATGAACAGTGGATTTCAAAGGATAATATACTTAGTCACCCAGCTAACTCTATAGTATGGAAAGACTTCAATGCAAAGCATCCGCTATTTGTAAGTGATCCATGCAATATCTGACTTGGTCTAGTGATAGATGGATTTAATCCTTTTAATAATTTGAGTATTTCCTATAGTATGTGGCTTGTGATGCTAGTTGTATATAATGTGTCACCTTAAAAATGCATGAAAGAGCTATTTACTTTTGTGTCACTATTGATTCGAGGTCTGAAAGTACTAGGTAATAAAATTGATGTATATCTATAATCCTTAATCGATGATCTGAAAGAGTTATGGGAAAATAGAGTATAGACATATGATTCTATCACTCGAAGAAATTTTAAGTTGTATGCATCGATTTTATGGATCATAAATGATTTTCTTGCATATGAAAACTAATCTAGATGGAGTACCAAGGGATATCTGGCATGTCCAATATGCAACAAGAATACGTCCTCCTTATATTTAAATCATGGAAGAAAAATCTACTTCATGGGTTATCGGTGTTTCCTACCTGCTAATCACTCTTGGAGGATCCATTATAACCAATATTTTGGTAGGAAGTCAGACCGACGTCTGCCACCTAAGAAGTTAAGTGGAGTTCAAGTTTTAGAATAATTTGAAGCCATTGAAAATGTGAAATTTATAAAATCATCAGGTACTTGCAAGTGGAAGCATACTAAAGCTGAGTTGAATTGGATGAAGTGAAGCATATTTTTCAAACTACCATACTAGAAGCAGCTATTATTTCATCATAATCTAGATGTAATGCACATTGAAAAGAATATTTATGATAATATCATCGGTACAGTGTTGAACATTGCAAGAAAAATAAAAAATAATTCAAAAGCTCGCCTTGATTTATAAGAAATGAAAATCTAGCCAGAGTTGCATTTAGTTCATCGAGGTGATAAATTTTTTATGCCACCTACATGTTATTCACTATTTGGCAAGGAGAAGAAGAGTTTCTATGGCTGGTTCAAAATCATGAAATTTTCTGATGCTTATGCTTCAAATATATCGCGATGTATTGACAATAATGATGGCAATATCTCTAGCATGAAAAGTCATGACTCCCATCCGATGATGCAGTGCTTGCTTCCTGTGATGATGTGTGGCTATCTGAGTGGTGATGTTCAAGCTGCATTAATTGAGTTGGAAATATTTTTTTGAGAAGTATGTTGCCGAAAGTTGAAGATTAACTTAATTGAAAAGTTTGAGAAGGATATTGCGCTCATTCTTTATAAGTTAGAAAAAATCTTTTCACTATCATTTTTTGATGTTATGGTACACCTGACTATTCATCTTCTAAATGAAGTTCTTTTGGCCAGCCCGGCATATTATCGGTGGATGTATCCTATTGAAAGGTAAAGAAATTGTAATCTCTTTAACATATTAGTTGTAAGATATAAATGTATTAGAACTCTTTAAATTATTTTTTATTTGTAGATTCTTGTGTATCCTAAAAAAGTATGGTGCAATAAGGAATGGCTTGAAGGGTTCATAGTAGAAGCATATATAGCTATGGAGTTTCTCACATTCTGCTCGATGTATCTTGACGATATCAAAATAAGACTTAATCATGCAGATCGTAATGCTGACCATGAATGAGATAATGATGAACCGACACTATCCATATTCAAATAAATAGTTCGACCCATAGGTGGAAGAAGATATGAGTTTATGAATGTGAATGAGCTATCCAAGGCACACTTCTATATTCTAAATAATTATGAAGAAATTAAAGATTTAATTAAGTAAGTATTATCTTAGCATAATTTTAGCATTCTAACTAATTTTTTCATGTGGATATAAAATTAAAATCATGACTTATTATAGTGAGCACAAGAATATACTATCCAGGAAGAATAATACAAATATTGATGATCAACATAGGATGAAATTTGCAAAATAATTTGGAAACCATGTAAGTTTCACTAATATTACATTATATTTTTATAATTATATAATTAATTACTTGTATCGATATAATTTTTTATGCCATATTGTAGATGAAATCTAAGTATTTCAATAAAGAAGAGAGCGCGATCAATGAGTTGTACAATTTAGCATGTGGCCCCGATCGAAAGGTTAACTACTATACATCATGTATCGTTGGAGGAATAAGATTTCATACAAGAGAGCTTGAGATACAAAGACAGATCTAGAATAGTGCAATTGCTATGGTATAATATCAAGGAGAAGAGAAGATTGAATATCTTGGTATATTAATAATTATTATAAAATACTAAATAAAAGAATTAAAATAATATTATATTTAATATTTATTTAAAGAAATTAATAATTTTATTTATGTTTTGTAGAAAAAAAGTCCACCAATACGAAGAGCTCGATTTATGGGTTCCAACGTAATAAATTTTACTTAAATCAGAGCTTAAATGAAAAGTTACGAAGCCTAGAAGTTGAAATAAAAGAAAAATAAAAAGAAAATAAGATCAGTGCATGGTGGACCGATCGGTCGGTCCATGGAACAGGTGCGGACCGCCCAGCTCGACAAGTGCGGCCAATGGCATGCATCATGTGGAAGCCCTGAACCGCCAAGAGGTCTATTGAATTTTTATCGCGGTGTACGAGGGTATTATGTTCATTTTATCCAATGTGGTGTGCGGGGTTAGCTATGGTCTACGACACACTTGGTCTTCATGCGGTCCATGGATGGGCGGCCAGTGCCATTGCACGATCCAACGGCTGACATCGCAGCTGGTTGGGATCGAGCGGCAGGCATCATCTATGATTTCAAATAGGACTTCTCCAGCATCTTAAGCGCGATCCAATGGGCAAAATCAATCCAGACTTTGATTGGACAGCCAGAAACACATCCAACAGGGTTTGCGGTGGCTTTCGGGTGGATTTTGAGCCATTTGATCTTAGTTCAATGGCCAGAAATAATTAGACTTCAATAGGGTTTTCTAAATCGACTAGGACCTAGATTTTGACTCTGAAAATACCTCTAAAAAGCTTGATTTCTCATCTATTTAAGACTAATTATGCCACCAAGCTGGCAGAGAGCCCACAGGGGCCTTCCACGCCTAAAAAAAAAAACATCTCCAAATCCTCTCTTTCTCTCTCCCTTCTCTTCTCCTCTCTTCTTCTTTCTTCTTTCTTTTTCCTTTCTTTTTCTTTTCTTTTTCCTTTTCTTTGGGAGATCAAAAGATGCCGTGAGTGAGCGAATTCCAAATCATGAGCAGCTAAAGGTCAAATTCTGAGATGAAGATGAAGTCTTCGAATACGGATTGTATTTTTTTTATTTTTTATAATTTTTTTATGCAATGAATAAATTATTCTCCTATCCAATCCTAAATTCTATCCTCCATGCATGAGATTTTAACATACTTTTTATTAATTGATATTTAAATAGGCTATGTTTATGGAGATGGATTGTGATCAGGAGATACAATCCATGCTCAATTTAATAGTTTATGTTAAAAAGAATCAGTAAAATCCAGTTACCAATTTTTAAGAATTAAAGTATTGAATAATTTATGATTCTATTGAGATGGATCATGATCCGAAGATATAGTTCATGCCCAAAGAAAATAGGTTATAATCATAACTAAATTCTTAAAATAATAAATTCTTGCATTAAAAAAATTTATCGTAATTTTGTTAGAGATGGATTCAAAATTCCAAAATACTTTTAATTAATCCCAAAACCCTAATCAATTAATTACTTACTTTCTTTTATTTAATTTTCTAAAATCCTAAATTAATTTTCTTTCATCTACTTATTTAAAATTTTGCTTTAAAATTAATTTAATTTTTATTTTTAATTAAATTAAATATAACTTAGCCTTCAATCTTCAAGGAAATCAACATCCGATTCACCACTGTCCTAATCCAAAGTAAGTTCAATTTTAAATTATTATTTGATGCTGTAATGATAAGCAATCAAATTTTTGGCACCGTTGCTGGGGATTGTAGTATGGTTGCTTCAATTAATTAAAAATTAATTTAAAAAATAAAATAATAATAATAAAAATATTACTTTTTAATTTTATTTAGCTATTACTATCTTTCATAATTGATTTCTTGTTTTATATAGTTTTGATTTTTACTATTTTTCAGACTTAATCACTTAAATTTACATTTTTTGCAAAACTACATGATCAAAAACTTAAAATATACTTACAAAAAAACAAAACCCTAAATCCTTAAAAAAAAATCATTGACATCTCATAATATAATATAAAATTAATTTTTTTTAACATATTTGGATATCTTGTTTGATTTGCATTGCATATTCATAATCTACTTTAAGGACACAATCCATTAAACAAGATAAGATGGAAATTTGATCATCCTTCCTTAGCCCATAAACCACCACCCTACAAATTGCATTGACCTAAGCCTTTTAACTTAAAATCAATTAGACGTTGACCCCTTAAGGATATTCGAGCTTATTAGCATAAGAAACCCTAGAGTTGGACCGGGTTAGGGTTGGTCAGTTTGACTAGTGTCTAAGGCAAGTGGTTTAGGGACGACTGGGCCCAAAGGAAGATGGTTTATAATTCGTTTTGTCAACTTACCTGACCAAGCACAATTGATGTCTAAGGCAAGCAATGGAGGGACTCTCACCGACCTTACACTTACCTGACCAGTTGATTGGCTGATTCTTTACTTGGAGGGTTTGAAGGAAACCTTGACAATTAGGAGCTATCTAGATCTAGGTAAACCCTAGGATAGAGAGTCCTTACCTGCTTAACTTGTTTGCCTTTACAATTCAAACCCTAATTAAAACACTCTTCTCTATCATCCCTAGTTCTAGGACTCTTTAGGGCTCTCATCTTTAAAATTCTCTCTCTTTATTTTTTTTCTTATTCTTTAAAATTAAATAAAACAAAATAAATAAATAATTAGTGATGGATTTAGATAATTTATTTGTTGATCTGTCCCATAGAGTAGATCATCTAGAAGCCAATAGAAACCCTTCATACCCATCTTTTCTTCCTGCACAACAAGTTTGTGCAATCTGTTCGAGCCCCACCCACTTTGCAAGAAGATGCCCAACCCGATTTTTTGAGTATATGTATGAGCATAATTATCAAGATCAAACCCATATGGCCTACAGACCAGGAAATAATTCATACTATAATACCTATAATTCAGGATAGGGGGCTCAACAAAATTTTTCGTGGAAGTCACAACCTGTGATTACCCCGATGCCACAAGGACCTACTTTCATGGATACACCTTATAATGTGCCCTACCCACATTATCAAACCTCTTCGAATAATAGTGAGTCAATTTTTGAGGAGAAGATTCAGCAAGCAGTAGACGAGTTAGAATTTACTATTCAACCATTGAATACTCTAGATGACCAAAGGCCTACATCTCTAGCAACTACTCTTAATAATTTTATACAGACCATGAACCAACTGATAAATTCAAACTCCTAAGTCATTGCTCATCTAAAAAAATGGTAAGATCAATTAGCCATAGCTTTTAGTAAAAGTGAGTTGCTTAATCAATCCGAAAGTGAACCTGAGAGACCATATATGACTAGAAATTTTGATGTCCCTATAACTTGTTCTAAACAATCAAGTATAACTCTCGAGATAGAAAGGGTCATAAAACAACCCTACACAACCAAAAAGACCCTTTTAGACCATATTATGGAGGCAGAAGCATATAGGAAAGAACCTGAATTATGGGACAAACCAATTCCATCACCTTATTTATATATGGACCCATCCCTAAGTGCCCCAGCAACACCCAATATTTTTAACAGAGATGGACAAACTAATGAGATGATGGATTTAGTAGAGACTTTCCAAGAACCACAAATAAATATCACACTAGAGGAAGCTATACCCATAATTTTTTTTCCAAAATTCGTTAAATCCCTATATGGCTCATTATGAAGCGGACAATTTTGATGATGATGGGTACAATATAGAAGTTAATGATCAAGTAGATACATCCTATCCTGAAATCATCCCACTATGGATTGAAAAACTTGAGCCACCACCTAGCCCACCATTAGCTCTCTTGTTAGAACCATCAATTGATCAAGAATTGAAACCACTTTCTGATAAATCTATTGACACCCTACCAGTAATACCTACCCAGGAAGACAAATTTATGGATGTTCTAAATACACATAAAGAAGCTATTGGATGGGATATGGCTGATATTAGAAAAAATGATTTTATGAATGATTTTTATGTATTCAACACTACTTTCTAGGATGGCCTTCAAAATTTATCTACAATATTAAAATGATGTATGGAGGCAAATTTAAAATTAATTTGAAAAAAATGCCATAATTCTGATCAGGAAGAATTGATGCCTAGACACATTATACCCGAGAGAGGGAGAGGGGTAGATTAGGTTATAGATGAAGAAATTCGAAAACTACCATCCCTAATCTCGACTCATCAAACACAATCCCTTCTTGATCATCCTAAAAACTTTGATAATCTTAAATTTTGGTATAATATGCTTGCTCTGAACACTTTATTAATTAGGACCATGCTTAATCATCAAAAAGTATTCCATGAATGTTTTTCTGCCATGATGACAAGGCCTCTTGCTTGGTCCTATCTTTTTGGAACTCTGAAGGATATAAATTGATTTTACCTAAAACTCTTTTATAGGGTCTGGTTGAAGATGTTAAACTTAGTGCTTACTGGTAGGTAACCCAGGCTTTTGCTTTTGAATTTGCTTTTTCTTGTTAATTTATCTTTCTTTCATGACTAAGTTGGTGGGAGAACTACAAACCCATGCTGAATGAAGAACAAATAAACCTAGACCGAGACCAAAACCACACTAAACTAGGTGAATTATTTCCTTATTATTTTTCTTGTCTTTTATCATACTCTATTCTTTTCTCCATTGAGGATAATGAAAATTAAGTTGGGGGGAAGGATAAATAAAAATTTTAAAGTCCTCAAAATATGAGAATAATTAGTCTTATGTACCTGATTTCATTCCAATTTAAAATTTTTCAGATATTTTAATCGATGATTGATTAATGGTCTATAGAATTTTTAAAAATACTGAGGACCTAATTATTAAGAAAACCTGATAAATGGATAGGTCTAGAATGAATAAATTTCTTAGTGATTCTAAAAATCTTCTTCCAGCCTATATTTGATAAAGATCTACTTTATATGGGTACAAGTAAAAAAATATTAAAAAAAACTATAACAAAAATTTAAAAAAAAAAACTCTAGTCCATACTAAAGATAGAGCATTTAAAGAATAAAGGTCGGGAATTAATCAAAGAAAAGCTCTTAAATTTTATATTCTTCACTTAACCACTATATTAGGATAGAATTAATAATCCGATGATGTATTTCTTAAATCTCTAACCAAGTATCAACTGACTTTAAGATGATCTGAAGAAACTTTCATATTCTATCGAGTAGGTACATATTTTTAATTTTGTTTTCTTTACTCGAGGATGAGTAAAACTCAAGTTGGAGGATGTGATAATTATTATAAAATACTAAATAAAAATATTAAAATAATATCATATTTAATATTTATTTAAAAAAATTGATACTTTTATTTATATTTTAAAGAAAAAAAGTTTACCAATGTGAAGAGATCGATTTATGGATTTCAATGCAATAAATTTCACTCAAATCAGAGCTAAAACGAAAAAGTTACGAAGCCTAGAAGTTAAAATAAAAGAAAAATAAAAAGAAAATAAGATCGGTGCACGATGGACCGATCGGTCGGTCCATGGAACAGGCATGGACCGCCTAGCTCAGCAAGTGTGGCCAATCGGCGTGCACCACGTGGAAGCCCTGAACGGTCTACCAAATTTTTATCATGACGTACAAGGGTATTATGGTCATTTTATCCGATACGGTGTGCGGGGTTAGTTGTAGTCTACGACACACCTAATCTTCATGCAGTCCATGGATGGGTGGCCAGCACCATTGCACGATCCGATGGCTGACATCATAGTCGGTTGGGATCGAACGGCAGACATCATCTCCGATTTTAAATAGGACTTCTCTAGTGTCTTAAGCACAATCCAACAAGCAAAATCAATATAGACTTTGATCGAACAGCCAAAAACACATCTAGCAGGGTTTGCGGTGGTTTTTGGATGGATTTTGAGCTATTTGATCTCAGTTCAACGGCCAGAAACAATCAAACTTCAATAGGGTTTTCTAAATCGACCAGGACCCAGATTTTGACTCCAAAAATACCTCTAAAAAGCTTGATTTCTCCTCTATTTAAGATTGATTACGCCACCAAGTCGGCAAAGAGCCCACAGGGGCCTTCCAAGCCTAAAAAAAACCTCTCCAAATCCTCTCTTTCTCTCTCCCTTCTCTTCTTCTTTCTTCTTTCTTTTTCCTTTTCTTTGGGAGATCAAAAGATGCTGCAAGTGAGCGAATTCCAAATCATGAGTAGCTAAAGGTCAAATTCTAGGATGAAGATGAAGTCTTCAAACACGGGTTGTATTTTTATTTTTATTTTTTTTTTTATATTTTTTTATGCAATGAATAAATTATTCTCCTGTCCAATCCTAAATTCTATCCTCCATGCATGAGATTTTAACATACTTTTTATTAATTGATATTTAAATAGACTATATTTATGGAGATGGATTATGATCAGAAGATACAATCTATGCTCGATTTAATAGTTTATGTTAAAGAGAATCAGTAAAAGACATGTAACCAATTTTTAAGAATTAAAGTATTGAATAATTTATGATTCTATTGAGATGGATCGTGATCGGAAGATATGGTTCATGCCCAAAGAAAATAGGTTATAATCATAACTAAATTCTTAAAATAATAAATTTTTGTATTAAAAGGAATTACCGCAACCCTATTAGAGATGGATTCAAAATTTCAGAATACTTTTAATTAATCCTAAAACCCTAATCAATTAATTACTTGCTTTCTTTTATATAATTTGCTAAAATCTTAAATTATTCACTACTACAAATAAGGGCTACGACAGTAGTTCGTAACCGCTGTCATAGCCCAAAAAACTGCTATCATAGGCTATGGCAATGGTTATTTAACCGCTGCTACTGAAGCCATCGTCGTAGCTCAATGGCAGTGGTTGTCGCAGCGGTTATTTGAACCACTGCTATAGATAGTCTATTGCAGTAGTTTATAAATCGCTGCAATAGATCGACCTATAGCAGCGGTTACATAATCGCTATCATAGGTTATCTATAATAGTGGTTACATAACTGCTGTCATAGATAATCTATAGCAGCGATTTCTTAACCGCTGTCATAGGTCTAATGCAGCGATTGACACCATTTGCACTAAGGATCTATGGCAGCGGTTGGCATGGATATGACAGCGGTTATAAAACCACTATCGTATATCTTGAATAATTAAAAAAATTAAAATTTTTATTTTTTTATATATTTTACCTAATAAATATAGATATATAACATAAAAAAATATAATAAATATAAAAATTATTTTAAAATGCTAAAATTTTATTATTGAATAAAATTTATTATGATATTTTTTAAAAAAAATAAAATACATCAAAATTTTCCTAAATCTACATCATCATCGTCATCACCGAAAGCTGGAGATGGAGCTGGTGCTGGAGCCGAAGTTGGAGCTGAAATACGGGCCAACATATCCTCAAAGCTCATGACTCTAAAATGCATGCTAAGCATCGACATCATGTCTCTCATGATGCACTCCAAATGAGATGCACGCTCCTCAGCCCAATCTACCCACATCGCAGCATGATCTGTTCGTGCCAACGCCTCCTCAAGCTCCTCCTAGCTAACAATACCGAAAGTCTGTGAGAAGACGCTTGCCTCAGAGTAGTAGCTCGTTGGCATGTATTCGGGCCTGCATCGGATCCTTCCAAAGTGCTCAGGCCCCAAGACCTAAGATAGATAGTCATGAGGCCCAGAGGTATCCGGGCCCTCGCTCGCGAGCGCATCTAACTGATCCTATAATTATAAATTAAAATAAATTTTATAAGAAATGCTATAATACTAATCATATATACTAATATATTTAATACTTGCAAAAATACGCCCGATCGCAGCGTTCATTGACCTGCCCATTTTGTCCGTGCGGCTGGATATGAAAATCTCGCTATGGCTGAGCATCACTCCATCTCTCATCAGCTATAACAAAGAACAAATTTATCAGAAAGATGATAAAAAATATGAATTTAATTTATCTAGTAAGATTTAGAATTAATTATCTCTCTATGCACACAACTGGCCATAGACTCGTGGCCTAGAGTGTGCATATACTTCTGGGCTGCATGGTTCTCCTGGTTCTGATGGAAGGTAGCCTAACAAGTATTTAAATAAATAATAAATATTTAAATAATATTTAAATAAAACTTTAAGCATATTAAAAAATTTAAAAGTTAGGAATTTTATTTCGAACTCCTAGCTCCTCCAGTGTCTAACCATTCTCTCCCACTGACTCAAAGGACAGTCCTATATTTAAGGAACAAGCTCTTCCAGAGTGTCTCATTGGTGCTCGAGCCATCCTCTATGGAGCTTGACCTTGTAACCCCGATACAACTCTCCGATATTCCTCAATCAGGCATCTCAAGCCCTCTCATGATCGAAAAATTCGTACCTCCTCTACACAAAGTTATCAAAAATCAGTTATAAAATTATTCTAATCAAACATATATAGTATAAACATATAAAATGTATAAATATAACTAAGATGCATGTACTTATCCATATCTCCTCCCATACCCAATTTCTGACAACAGTATCCATCAAACGCCAGTGTTTGGGCTCTACGGGAATGATGTCTGACTGTCTCACAAGCACTCCAAAAAAAAAATGCATCTCCCATGTGATCTCCCCTACCGACCTTCTTCTGCATCGTAATAGACCATCACCTAATGCTAACGGTTCCACACGTGTGCCATACATGTGGGACCATAAAATATTTGGCTGGATGATGCATCGACAATGTAAATATGTTATGCAAATATATAAGTATATAAATACTATATAAAAAATAAAATTATGCTAATATAATAAAAACATACACTCAGATGTCTGCATAGTAGCATGTGTCTCAGATATGGACGATGGTAGAGGCTCAGCTACCGGTGGAGTAGATATCGTCGGTGGAGTAGATGTCGTCGGTGGAGGTTCCTGAGCAGTCGATGTCGAGATGGATGGAGTATGCTCCGACTGCTCTTCGGATGCTGAACTGCATGTAATCCACCGAGGAACAGGGGTGAAAGCTAGATGATGTTTCGGTACCATCGTGACCTGCAACGTTAATGAACATTAATTAATATAATATATTGAATAATAATATTAGTATAGCATCAATAAATAGTCTCTAATATGTACACTAATCAATTGATGGGTCTATCATTATGCAATGCAATAAATAAAAGCAACAAGATATAAATCCAGAAAATATTATGCAATAAATTCTACAACATGAATTACATTCATAAATAATTAAGAATAAGCAACAGTCGTAGATCCGATCTCATGTGCGAACCTTGATGTTAATCCAAAAATCTAAAAGGAGAATAAAGTAGATGATGGTAGCACCTTAGGGCTTAAAGTTGGAACCTTAGAGAGACATATCAAATTCTATTCGCTCAAAAGTCGAGCTAGGTCCATGCTTGAGACATCCAGCTCGGGTCCTCCCCCAGCCGGCTCGATCACAGTCTGAGCCAGCTCGACTGCATATCCGAGCCGGCTTGACTGCGTATCCGATCTGACTCGACTATGTGCCATCCCCTCGATCACTTCCTCACTTCCTCTCTCCCTCTCTCAATCTCTCTCAGCGGCAACGACGGCGAGGCCAAACCTCTCTCTCTCAGCTTTTCCATCTCTCGATCTTCCTCTCTCCCTCTCTCGATCTTCCTCATTGGCGAGGCCGGACCCCATCCCTTTCTCTCTCGATGTGTCGATCTCCCTCGATCTCCCTCACCGACAAGGTCGGACCCCATCCCTCCCAATGATGCCGGCAAGGTCGGACCCTCTCCCTCCCTCTCTCGCTCTCTCGATCTCCCACTCTACCTCTCTCAATCTCCCTCGTTGGCGAGGTCGGACCCCTCCCTCACAATGATGGCGGTGAGGTCGGATCCCTCCCTTCCTCTCTCCCTCTCTCGATCTCTCTCATCGATGACGACGGTGAGGCCAGACCCCCTCCCTCCCTCCCTTCCACTCTCAGTCTCCCTTACCGATGGTCGGCAAGCGATCGACCCTCCCTCTCTCAATCTATAGGTCTCCCTCTCAGTCTCTCCATTTCTTAGTTTCGAATCCTGAAATCGGGTCCGACCTTTCGGGATCCATTAGGGTCTGGGTCTGGTACTTCAAGTACAGACCCATTGGGTATTCGAATTTGGATCCAGTACCAATAATTAAAATTAGGTCCAAATCTAAATATCCAGGTTTTGATCCAAAAACTATAGCATGCAGATAATTATAATATTTATAATAAATATTTATAATATTTATTATAAATATTTTATAAATTATTATAAATATACATGATTAATAAATAATACTATAAAATTAAAAAAAATATCTATGGCTATAGAGAGCGGGTCGCATCAAAAGCTTCGAGGGTCGCCGGTGACGACGCTAGAAAAGGACGACGACACTAGAGGTAACCTACGAAATAAAAGCAAGATAATGGGATAGAGAAGAGAGAGAAAGAGGAAAGAGAGAGAGCAGGGGCGGTCGGGGAGGGGGGCTAGGGGGGGGGCACAGTGATGAGGAGGCCCGAGAGGCACAGTGACGGAAGGGTCGACGATCGGGAGGGGAGTATGGGGGGTGGGGGGGCGGGTGGGAGTGGCTGGAAGGGGCGGCCAGGGATGGGGGGCTGGGGGGATGGGGTGGCAGGGTGGCGGAGAAGGGCGGTCGGAGGTGGGGTTAAGGTGGGGCGGTTGGGGGAGGGTGGGGATTAGGGGACTCGGGTGGGGGTGCAGGGAGGGGTGATCGTAGATGGGGGGCTGGGAGGTGGCAGGGTGGTGGGAGGGGCGATCGAGGATGGGGGAAAGGAGGGCTGACCGAGGATAGGAGGGAAGGAGGGGTGACCGGGGGAGGGTGAGGGTGGGGGTGCGGGGAGGGCGGCCGGAGATGGAGTACTGGGGGGTGGCAGGGTGGTTGGGAGGGCGGCTGGGGATGGGGGAAGGAGGGACGGCCGAGGATGGGGGGAAGGAGGGCGACCGGGGGGAGGGTGGGGGGTGGGGGCTAGGTGGGGGTTGATGGGTGGCAAGAGGGGGCGGTCGGAGATAGGGGGTCAGAGGGGAGGGGGAAGGAGGGGCAGTGCCGGTCGAGGGGGAAGGAGGGGCAGTGCCGGTCGAGGGGGATGGAGCCTCACCGACGATGGAGAGGTGGGGGAGAGACAGAGAAAGAGAAAGATCGAGCGGACATGGAAGGAAAGCAGAAAAAATTTGAGAATTTTTAATCTAACCTATGGCAGCGGTTATCAAACCACTGCCATAGATCTATGGCAGCGGTTTTATAACCACTGCTATAGATCTATAGCAGTGATTTTTGATAACAGCTATTATAGGTTGGAAATAATTTTTTTCTTATTTTTTTAAATATTATATAATTTTAAATTTAATGTCTATCTTCATCGTTCATTATCTAAATAATTATCATTAGAGTATCATCGCAATAGGTTGCTTCAATCCGATGGCCCTAGCTTCATCGATTAGAAAAATTTGATTTCGACGATCACGAACGATAATGAGATGATCTGATAGATGGAGACCTCTGATGGATCAAAAAATCTTCAACGATGATCTCGATAATATTTGTAGCATACTATCAAAGTTTTACTTCAATCGGATATCGTTATCATGGTCAATTTAGTATGGAATAATTTTGGCTGTTAAATTAGAAACAAACGATCAAAGGATTAAATGACGTCCGATTATGAGATAATTTTTTAGTTAAATGATCTTTGTTATAATTTTAAATATTTTATATGGTAATGATAGTAAAATTTAAATCATTTTTATATAAATTATTCATGTTAAGCAGATATTGCAAAAGCACGAGCAAAACAACCAGTGAAGTTTCAGAATGATAATCAGAAGACGTATAGTTTTAGATTATTCTTCATCTCACAAGTTAAATTTTATAATCACCATCATAAAAAATAATTAAAATAATAGACAAGATCATTTATAAAAAAAAATTATTTCATAATTGGATACCGTTTGATCCTTTGATCACTCGTTTATTATTTAATGATTAAAACTAACCTATACTAAATTGACCAAGATAACGATATCCGATTGAAGTAAAACTTTGATAGTACTCTACAAACATCACCGAGATCATCATTATAGATTTTTAAATCCATCGAAGGTCTCCATCTATCAGATCATCGCATCATCGTTTGTGGTCGTCGAAATCAAATTTTTCTGATCGACGAAGCTAGGGCCATCAGATCGAGGTGAACTTTTGTGACGATACTCTAATGATAATTATTTAGACAACGAATGGTGAAGATGACATTAAATTTTAAAATTATATAATATTTAAAAATATATATATGGCAGTGGTTACAATTAACTGCTGCCACAAATAAGCTTATGGCAACGGTTCATACTAACCACTACTATCGGTCTGATTTATGGTTTCAGTTTTACTAACTGCTGCTATAGGTTGATCTATGATAGTGATTTTTTATAACCGCTGCTATAGGTCTGACTTATGGCAGCAATTTTTGTTAACCACCGTTATATGTCGGAGCTATAGTAGCGATTATAAAAACTGCTGCTATAGGCCCGACCTATAACAGTGGTTAATGAAAACCGCTATTGTAGGATCTATGGCAGCGGTTTCGAAAACTACTGCTATAGTATGCACTGTCATAGATCATTTTTGTAGTAGTATTAATTCTCTTTCATCTACTTATTTAAATTTCTACTTTAAAATTAATTTAATTTTTATTTTTAATTAATTGAATGTAACTTAGCCTTCAATCCTCGAGAAAATTGACACCCGACTCACCACTGTCCTAATCCAAAGTAAGTTTAGTTTTAAATTATTATTTGATGCTGTAACGACAAGCAGTCATATATTGATAAATATCATAAAATTGAAGTGTGGGTCCAAAAATTTGATATTCTTATTTCAGTGTGAATGATGGGATATTAGCAATAAAAAGATCGATATTCATATCGATCCATACTTTACTTGTGTAAACTTTGCACGAACATGGTACTAGAATGAGCTGTATATAATAGCAACTCAAGCAAAATAAGTAATATATTTAAAGAATCCAAAATATTGAGGTGATTGGCATATCGTACAAAGAATAATACCTAGAGATGTATATGACATACCAACCTAACTAGAGATAGATGATAATTCAAATCTACATGAAGAGGAAGCTTTTCAAAAGGAAGAACATAAAGGAACCAAATCTAAGGTTTCAGGGCTAGATCTTGAAACTTTTTCAAGATCAGACAGTAAAAGACTGAAATAAATCAAGATTTATTCATAAAAATTAGAGAATCCCTAGATCTAAGATCATATTACATGATTATAGCATGAGATTAAATCAAAAATTAAAAATATTAGAAAGAAAAATATATTGATCATATCAACATGCATCTACACCACATCTAATGAAGGTATATAATAATAGATTAGATCCATATTACTTATGCAAGTTAGACATTCTAACTTGCTGAGCTAGGTTGAAAGATGAAGTTCTGAGCTACACACGCATCCATCCTCTAAGAGATGTCTACATGAGTCTACGAATCCCAATCAAAAGTTCAATGCAGGAAATCAGCATAGTATGCTAGTACTGTACTGATCCTTCTTCGACGGTTGATCTGGTGCTTTCTTCTTTAAGACTTGGATACTCTAAAAAATCAAAAGAAAAGGAAGAGACTTTTGATCTAAAACAACACTCAAAAATCTCTATGAAAGAGGAGGAGAAAAGGAGAGCAAAAGAATCTCTAGAAGAAGACCCTCTTCTTCTTCTCTTTTCTCTCACCTAGACATCTAGATTGGTGTCTATGAAATCCCCATGCCCCAAGAGTTTCTCTCTCTAATTTTCACACGCTAAAGAGTCCTCTCAATGATCTAGAATGGTATTAAATTCAGCCCAAAAGGACCTTCTTTTAAAGAGATATGGAAGAATCTTTTTTGGGTCAAATTCCGACACAAGGTAAGAATATATATGGCAAGTTGTTGGGGTGCCCAAATTGGGCGCCCCCTCCTTTGTTTTAGCCATGGACCACTAGGGGAGGTTTACAAAAAGGACTTTCTCCACCACAAAAAGCAAGGGAAAATAAGGAGTGGGCTGCACCTTATGGGAGGAGTTTTGGTTTGTTAGGATTTTATCTCATCGAATCCAAAATCATAACAAACTACCTACCTTTAACTTGGTCCACAAACTAATTTTCATATAAAAAAGAGAGGAGAGGAGTGGGCATGTGTGAGATTGCTGGGCATGAGAGTTTTGTTGAACAAACCTCTAAGAAGGGAGAGAGGGGGGCATTGGGGCTTAGATGGCGCAGGGTGGAATCCTAGTCCTATTAGGATTCTATATATAACTTGGTCAATAATGGTTTCTTAAACCAAATTAAATCAGAAGTAAGTCAATCTAATTAAATTAAATCCAAACTCAATTAAAAATATAATTAAATTATATTTAATTAAATTTAATTTTAATTTAATTTTTTAATTAAATTAAAAAATTGGGTTGACCCAAGTCCTAGTTGAACTAGGACTAGTTCTTTCTTGTACTTGGCTTATTCAATAAATCAATTGAACTTGATCCAATCAAGCCCAAACCAAATCTAATTAAATTATATTTAATTAGACTTAATTTTAGCCCTCTGGCTTAATCAAATTAAGTCAATTAGCAATCAAATTGCTAATCAATCCTCCTGCAATACTTGCATTGGGTTAAACATCAATCGTATTGATCGTTTAACCTTAGAATGATTCTTAATCGTTGATCAACCATCCGATCAGATCATGAACTCTAATGTGTGTGACCCTATAGGTTTAAACCTAAGCTGGTAGTATAGGAATAAATTTCTATACCAGTCAAAGTAACTATCTAGTAATGGTACCCGATGGTCGAATAGGTCGAATATGTAGAACAACATCCTTAGAACCCATGTGGACAGTTTCCATATAATTTATCCTCTTAACCAAAATACTTGTAGGACACCTCAGAGTTTAACTATCAACTTTGATTAGGCTATCCATATTGTATTTTAAAATACCAAATCTATCTCATGGATTATTCTGGCCAAGATTTTACTCTATTGAAATATAGTGAT
Organism: Cocos nucifera; assembly: GCA_006176705.1. Lineage (NCBI taxonomy): Eukaryota > Viridiplantae > Streptophyta > Magnoliopsida > Arecales > Arecaceae > Cocos > Cocos nucifera. Next base: position 113,062 of record QRFJ01000290.1, read on the forward strand.
ACATTCTTCTCCAACTTTTGGAGTGGTCAATCCCATCTTGATCACACACCGACTTTGCAAGTACTTGACTATGCCCAGAAGTCTTCTATTACTGAATTAGAAATTCAGTTAGTCCAGCACCAAAGCATAGTGAGTTGCTTGCAAGTCACTGAGGTAATCTCAAATCTAAGGGACACTTATATCTATATCCCATTAGAAACATTCTCGATAGTAGAATGCTCTAGAGTTGGCCACATTCAGTAATGATGTACCCCTTCATTTTATCTGTATGTCATACTAGTGTCTCCACACTACTTGGTTAAGAAGACAACCAACCAATATAGCACACAACGATCTATGCTCGATAGATGTTGTCATCCTTATTAATAGCCTATCATTTGATCGTGAACTATTTTAAGGACTAATCGATAAATTCTCTCTTTATCAAACCTAAATAGTCCTAAGAGCTTCATCATAATAATGAAGTTCATTAGAAGATGAAAACTTATGATAAAAAATATAAAAAATATATTTTATTTATTAATAAATTAATTATAAATATAATGCAGCACAATCGTTAATAGGCTAACGATTGGCTTTGGAATACATTTTTCAATAACTCCCACTTATCCTAAAGCCACTCCGTATAGTATCTAATACCCATCTTTGACTTGTGGTTATCGAACTCCTTTATTACCAGGACTTTAGTGAAGGGATCAGCCAGGATTTTTTTTCATCGATCTTCTGAAGGTTGATGTCACCTCGATCTACGATCTTCTAGACCAGGTGGAAGAGGCATAATATGTGCTTCATCCACTGGTATGCCTTTGATTCCTTCGCTTGAGTAATAGCACCGGTGCTATCACAGTAGAGCAAGATTGGGCCATCAAGAGAGGATGCCATTCCAAGCTTCGTGATGAACTTTCTTAGTCACATAGCTTTCTTCACAGCATATGATGCTGTGATGTACTCTGCTTCACAAATAGAGTTTGCCATAGTACGCTACTTGAAACTCTTCCAGCAGATGGCTCCACCATTCAGAGTAAAGATATATTCCAACATGCTTCTGCTATCATCATGGTTAGATTGAAAGTAGAAGTCTGTAAACTCCACAAGTTTCAGATCTGACTCGCTATATACCAACCATCGATCCTTAGTATTTTTCAAATACTTAAAGATAGCTTTAACCACTTTTTAATGATTTTCACTAGGATCAGGCTGATATCTACTCACTACTCCTAGTGAGTATGCCACGTCTGATCTTGTATATGTCATGGTGTACATGATAGATCCCACTGTCGAAGTATATGGGACTATACTCATACATTCTCTCTCTTTAGAAGTTGTTAGATAATCCTTCTTAGAGAGAGAAATTTCATGGCCTATCGAGAGATAGCTCCTTTTAGAATTATCCATGCTGAACCTCTTCAACATAGTATCTATGTACTTGGACTGAGATAATCCAAGTATTCTTTTAGATTTATCCCTATAGATCTTCATCCCTAGGATGTAGGATGCTTCATCCAAGTCCTTCATGGAGAACTGAGATGACAATCAAACTTTTATTTTCTATAGTGTGGGGATGTCATTTTCGATTAAGAGAATGTTATCTACGTATAAGATAAGAAATATCACTACTGGATCATTTATCTATTAAAAAATGCAGGGCTCTTCTATGTTCTTAATGAAGCCATATATTTTGATCATCTTATCAAAATGCATATTCCAACTCTGAGATGCCTGCTTTAATCCATAAATGAATCTCTAAAACTTGCACACCTTGGACTCATTTATGGATGTGAACTCCTCAGGTTATATCATATACACCTCTTCGATCAGCTCTCCATTCAAAAAAGCTATCTTTATATCTATCTGTCAGATCTCATAATCTAGATGAGTAGCTATCGCAAGCATTATCCGAATGAATTTGAGCATTGCCATAGGAGAGAATGTCTCTTCATAGTTAGTACCATAATATTGACGATACTCCTTGACAATCAGATGGGCTTTATAGGTCTCTACCTTTTCATCTATGCCCCTCTTTCTTTTGAAGATCCACTTACACCCAATGAATTTAATCCCTTCTGGTGGGTCAACCAATGTCTATACATCATTGACCTTCATGAACTCCATTTTGGATTTCATGATCTTAAGCCATTTCTTGGAATCAGGTCTCTGCATAGCATCCATATAGGTGATCAGGTCCTCATCATTCTCATCGAGTTTGATGGAATCACCATTTCGAACTAAGAAATCATAGTATCCATCCAGTCGATATGGTACTCTACCGAATCGTCTTAATGGTGTAGGTACACTAGGCTTTAGATCTGATCTAATCAAATCTGACTTAGGTTCAGCTATAGGTGTCGATCTTTCTACCTATTGAACTTCATCAAGTTCAACCTTAGAGGCAATAATTTCTTCACCAAGAAATTTTTTTCCAAAAAGATTATCTTAAGACTGACGAATACCTTTTGTTCATCAGCATGGTAGAAAATTTTTCTTTGGTCTCTTTTAGGTATCCTATGAATGTGCACTTATCAGAACTAGGTCCAAGTTTATCTGTAACTAACTATTTGATATAAGTCGAGCACCCTCAGATTCTAAGGTGTGAAAGTGTCGGCTTACATCCTGTCCATATCTCACATGGAGTCCTAACTATAGACTTACTTAGAACTTTATTTAATAGATAGCAAGCTGATTCGAGTGCATATCTCTAGAAGGATATCTGCAAGCTGGCAAAATTTAGCATGGATTGGACCATGTCTAACAGAGTCTGATTTCTTCTTTCAGACACACCATTATGCTGTGGTGTTCCTGGAGGAGCCTATTGGAAGAGAATCTCATTCTCTCCTAGATATGTGAGAAACTCACTAGAAAGGTATTCCCCTTCTCGATCAGATCGAAGAGTTTTAATACTCTTTCCAGTTTATTTTTCTACTTCACTTTGGAATTGTTTGAATATTTCAAATGAATCTAACTTATGTTTCATCAGATAGACATATCCATATCTGGATAGATCATCTATAAAAGTGATGAAGTAGAAATACCCACCTCTGGCACCTGTGCTCATTGGTCTACATACATTAGTATGTACTAGACCTAAGAGCTCAATGGCTCTCTCATCTTTTTTAGTAAAAGATGACTTGGTTATTTTACCAAGAAGACAGGAATCATAGATTGAAAGTGATTCACAATTACTGACTTCGAGAATTTTCTCTTTAGTCAACCTATTTATCCTGTTCTTGTTTATATGACCTAGTCTATAGTGCCATAAGTAGATATTTGACACACTATCTAATCTAGGATGCTTGTTAGTTAAATAGACTACGTTAACAGGTTATGATAGCATATACACACCATTGTTCAAATGTCTAGAGAAAACAGTAACACCATTCATAATGATATTATAAAACTATTTTTTATTAAAATTTTATAATTATTTTTGGTCAAAAGGCCTATAGAAATGATATTTAAAAAGAAACTTGGATAGAAATGACAATCATCAAGAATAATAGTATGGGACTCAAATATAAGTTTCAAAATTTTTAATGCTAGAACTGAAACTGGTCTTCTATCTTCAATATTCAGGAACCTCTCATCTTGCTCGAATCTTCTACTGATCTATTGTTACGATTAGTGGTGCTCCCAATCCTTCGGAGGCCACCGAAGGAGTCAGGATGTTGGCTCCGAAAGACTAGAATAGGTGTGGTCCTAGGGCTAGGATCGATTTTAGTCCTAGGGTGGAGGTTCAGCCCTCCATGGTCATGAGGCCCTGGTTTGGACCTCATGGGGGCTACTCAGAGTTTGGACTAGATTTAGATCCATAGAATTGAGTGCATGATCAGACCATGAGTGTACATAGGTTTAGGTGAGTGAATTCTGACTTGGTTAGTTCAGAAAGTTTTTTACATATTAGAATTTTGGTCCATGTACAGGTATATATATACATATATATTATAAATCCTAATAGAGAGAGAGAAATCAATAGAGTCATTTTCTCCCATATTTCTTCCTCTCTCTAATTTTCTCACATGCTAAGGTGCCCTAGGGGGTGTGCCTCCATGCATGGAGGAAGGAGGCACGCCCCACTCTTCCTTCAGCCTCAACAACATCAAGGGATCCTTGCACAACAATTGATATTAAAGCCATCTTGATAAGGAGGCATGAAGGTGAGATCCAGCAACAAGGATTCAGTGAAAGAACACAAAAAAAAAAATTATTTTGGGAGGTTGGAAAGGCCCCCCTTTCTTCCTCCAGATTGGTGGTGGCTAGTGATAGGCCATCGATCCCAGGTCTAGTGGCCGATCCTGATGATTAGCCGCCATTTCGATGATCTGGTGGCCGATCATGGCATGCAGTGGAGTTTTTGCAAGTGGGCAGTCGACGGTGGCACTTGCAGGAGATCTAAAGAGGGGGCGGCATGGCCATCTTCTTTTCTAGGAAGGAACATCATAGGCAGCAGCATCATCTCAAGCGGTGGTGCACGACAGCGGGCGCGTGTGTGAGCAGCAGCGACCAACCGTCGATGGTGGCTAGTGAAACACCATAGGAGAAGTGCGTGTAGTGGAGAGCTGGCCTGGGAAGCAGTGATCCGATGTCGGAGTAGGCCATAAGGAAGAATCCAGCATCAGGGAGCATCAATCTAGTAGTGGAGTGCCTAGATCTGATGGTGGCGCATGGATCCGAACCGACGAGATGGTGCAGGCCATCCTTTTCCTCTTGATGCATGGGATTTGGCATGGTGGAGCATGGATCCGGTGATGGCATGTCGATCTGGTGGTGGCACGCTCGGATTTGGTGATGGTTGGCCAGAACGAAGAGGAAGAAGCCACGATGGCGACGCTCCGATCCTATGGCAGCATGCAGGCATAAATCGATCGATCGACGGTCATGGTAGTAGGTGATCAAGTGGTTCGATTCTAGTTTTGGATAGGAGGAGGAGGAGCCGAAGGAAGGAAAAGCATGGAAGGTTCCAAGAGAGAGAGAAAAAAAAGGGACCTGGAGTTTTCTTGTTTTTTGATTTGCTTTTCTCTCTGTTGTTTGTTGTTGTTCTTCTATATGTCGCTTGGTGTTAAAAGTAAAAAGATGTGAAGGCTGGGCTATTGGTGATGATTTTTATTCGCCATGTTAGAAGAGAGATCACTCAAGGGCTCGAGATCGAGGTGGAGCTAAAGAAGTATTTATTCAGTCCGATGGAAGGCTGTGAAAAGTAGTTGGAGTGTACTCAACGATACAACCGATTGGAGCCTTAGGGGTGATGGAGATGGATGATCCATGAAGGTCAAGCAAGTTAGGGCTAGGCGGCTGTAGAGCAGTGTAGAGACCAGGCAGGAAGCACTGGAGTACTATAGTAGCGCTATCCTAGAGACACAGGGGCTGAAAGAGGCTTGATGATGCAGCAGTCAAGGAGGGTATCTCAGTAGAGAGTGCCAGGGGCTTCTCAGGAAGATCGGGAGTAGGTCTCAGGGAGAGCCAGGGGGTCTCAGAGAGTGCCAGGGGCAGCTAGCAGTCGAAAATATCTTAGATCAGGTTTCTTCTACAAGAGCACCAGGGAGCGTCACAATTCAGTGGAGGATGGTCTGTGTATAGCAAGAGAAGATCCAAATACCTATGAGGAGGCGGTGTCGAGATGAGGTAGGAAGCACTAGAGTGCTGTAGTAATGCTTTCCTAGAGAAAGAAGGTATCTCAATAGAGAGTGTCAGGAGGGATCTCATGAAGATCGGAAGCAGGTCTCAGGAAGAGCCAGGAAGTCTCAGGAGCCTCGGAATGAGATAGGTGGGTCTGAGCCCAAGGCAGGGTTTGAACTATAGTTCTTCCAAATGGAACTAAAGTGAAGGTTGATGCAGAGGTAGAAGAGGAGAAGTGCTAAGATGGAATATTTTAGGATTCAGTCGCTGGATTTAAAGGAGTTGGATGAGTTCCTATATGTTTCGGAGGTACCCATGGGTTGCGGAGGTATGTGAGATGGATTCAGTGGGATCCATGGAGTGCGGAGGATTCGAAGGAGTGGCAAAAGTGTATGAGGTGTAGCAGTAAACCTAGCAATGCAGCATTGGATGATTGACCTCGAGTGACTCGATGATAGAGTCAGATTCTTCTACAACATCAGATGAACTTCGGATATAGGTGGAGCTCCAGAGTGGTGGCTTCACAGGTGGAGAGAAAATTTAGCATGAGTTCAGAGCGGAGGGATGTAGGAGGATCGATATCCTAGCACTAACGTCGGTAATGCATAGTTCCAAATGGAGCGGCACGTGTAGATAGACATGCATAGTTCTGAGAAGATTGTGTCAGATGGTACAGCATGTGCTGGTGCAGGAATGCTATAGGTTCTCGAGGAAAGTTCAGAAAAAGTGATACAGCTGCCAAATAGAAGAAATCCTACAATTTCAGGATGGTGCGAAGGAGCAAGCCAAGACTTTAGCTATGGAGACAGTCATCCCAAAAGTCTCTAAGGGTGCACAACAATTGAAGAGGATTAGCAGAAATGTTAGAGTTTGCATAGTGAGCTGTCTGGGTGCACTACGAAGCACAGGTTGGTGTTGTAGTCATAGGATCAGAGCAGGAGGACATCAGTTCGAAGCCAATGAGTGCAGTGGAGCATGAGTCTCAGGAGCTGTGGAGCACAGGTCAGTGTTGCAGCTTGGGAGGCGAGATAGCTTCGAGGGGTTGGTGTCAGCTTTGGAGGCAACAGGATGGTGCACATGGTTCATACAGGATTTGTCAAGGCTTGGGGCATTAAGGTGGAGATTGTTAGAATTAGTGGTGCTCCCAAGCCTTGGGAGGCCACCACAGGAGTTAGGGTATTGACTTCAAAAGACTAGAACAAGTGTAGTCCTAGGGCTAGGATCGATTTTGGTCCTAAGATGGAGGTTCAGCCCTTCACGATCATGAGGCCCTGGTTTGGATCTCATGGGGGCTACTCTGAGTTTAGACTAGATGTGGATCCATGGATTAAGTGCATGATCAGACCATGGGTGTACATGGATTTGGGTGAGTGCATTCGGACTGGATTAGCCCAAGAAGTTTTTTAACGATTAGAATTTTGGTCCATATACAGGTATATATATACATGTATATTGTAAACCCTAGTAGGGGAGAGAAATCAATAGAGCTATTTTTTCTCATATCTCTTCCTCTCTCTAGTTTTCTCACACACCAAGGTGCTCTAGGGGGCGTGCCTCCAAGCACGGAGGAAGGAGGCACACCCCATTCTTCTTTTAGCCTCAATAATGTCAAGGGTTCCTTGCACAACACCTGCAACCCCTGCAATGATTGCAAATATGGTAAGGGCTATCGGTATCCAATACCCAGTTAGTATAATCACAAATAGAGAAATTGCAAGGAGTTATCATATAAATACCTTGCTCAGCAATAGCTTGCTACTTTCTTTGCTTGTTCAGATCCAAGAAGACAATGTACTGAAGACAATTTCTCTTCCAGTGCCCTCACTTCTTGCAAAAGAAGTATTTATCTTGACTCTTATCATGCTTGATCATTTTGGTCTAGCCTTGCATAGATGTTCTAGCCTGAACTTGTACCTTCTTGCTCTTCTTCTTCTTGTTCTTTTTTTCTTTCCTAAAGGTTCAAGAACCAGAAGATTAACCTCCCACTAAGTTCACCAACTTCTTGTGGAGTTGGTGATTCTTCTCAAAGTTCTGAAGCAACCTCAATAACCGGTGGTAGTCTACTTTAGGCTTTGTCATTCTGAAATGAGTGAGAAATGGGAGATAGGACTTAGGCAGCGAGTTTAGTATTACATCTTTCCCAAGCTACTTATGCAAAAGAAAAACCATTGGGATATTAGCTACTTTGATACCACTTGTTAAGAATCTAGTACCAAATTATTATGGCAAGAAGAAGAAAGAAATAAAATAAAAAAATAATCAAGTACGTAGATTAACCCAAAGGCTCGCCTCCATGGGGCATGTAAAGCTCTACTACGAAAGAAAAATATAGGTACAAGAGGAGAACACCCACTCTCAACTCACCATACATAAATCTCTCTCAACTAGAAGCTACTCTCATAAAAGCTCTCTCAAAATTCCAAGGAGATCATCAGAAGCTATAAGATGCTCTACCCTCACAACCTCCTCGCTGGATACTATGTACCTATTGCTTCTCTCTCTCACGGGCTGCACGTACTCGATGCTCTGCTAAGTTTCTCTCGACGACTGCCTGAGCCTCTCTACATGCCTCTCACACCATATATACTATCCTACTCCACAGCACCTCAGTCCTTTAAATAGGATGAGAATCCTCTTCTTAGCAGTTCACATGAGTCCTAACAGGGCTCTTTCTCATAATATAAGTCGAACATAATCTTGATGGAGTCTTGAAATATTTTTTAACCTTCAGATCATGACAGCAATCCTCCATGATCGTTGGATCCTATGGTCCACATGCAACTTCCATAGATCCCTTGGATTAATTACAATTCGAGTCCAAATAAAAAATCTCGTCCTATTCTATTCATCTCCATCGAGATGGCTCTATTATAGGTTGAGTTGGTTCGACTGTATCTCATCCGAACTCCTACTTTCTGTCTGCCTGAGAGAACTAGCTCGGCTGTGGTTTGAGCCAGCTCGATTTCAGTCCAAGCCAACTCGATTACTTGCTGATACTGATTCTTCTCTGCTGTGGATCGAATTTGAGGCATAAAATTCTAACAATCTCTACCTCGACTTGACATTCAGCCTCCACCTAACTTTGAGAGCTTGTGATCCATCTCATCCTAATGTCTTGGGGCACGCCTGCTGTCTTATGGATGGGCAAATGTGAGAGTCGAGCCAGGTCGCTCGATCCCATCTCCATCATAGGTTATGTCCACTCTGATCAAAGACCTGCTTGGAAAAGTCTACTGTGGTAATAGAAACTTTACTCTGCGATGTTGTATGTCATCCTTCCGAGTTTCTCATCACGTGCTCGATCCACCTCCACTTGTAGCTCCGCCTCACACTGGGCTCCCTCTGGCTCCTGAAGCTCCACCTCACACTGAGCTTCCTACTAGATAGTAATATCCTCTCATCCTTTTCTTTTCCTCCAATATCATCCTATTGTCATGCATAGCCTTCAGGATTCCATCACCAGCTACTCATCTATAGCCATTTGAATCCAATCTACTCAGTGAGATAAAATTTTGCTTAAAATTGGGTATATATCGGACCTTCCTCAATCTCCTCACTGCACCATCTTATATCCTCTAGCTGACCATCCTAATGCCTCTAATCACACAGCTCGATCCATCCGATAGATAAACAGTACCTTCACTGCTCTCCAGGGAGTCAAACTACTCTCTGCAACAAACATGATATGTGCATGTAGAATCTAAAATTTACTACTAGAAAGAAGTAGATACCTTATTAGATATCTCTAGGACATTATCCTCTAACTCGCTATTGGCCATTGATATAGTAGCCTTGTTGCTCCAAGAATTGATTTTGAAGATTACAAAATATTTGAGGAGATTACTAATGATTTTGGTTTGAAAAAAGATTTATTATGTTTTAGAGGCAAAATCATAATTTTATTAAGTTCTGATTCGAAAGTCTCAAGAGCAAAAATAGAAGATTTATGATCTATTGGAGATAATTTCATATTTTTTAAATTTATATTTTGAGAAAAAAAAAATTTAAGAAAAGGATCAACCCCTGTCAAAAGGGACTGATTGGCATACTATTTTTTGGCTGGCACGCCAAAGGACAAGATCCTAAGGGATCGACCTCTGCTATTTCTGCAAGTTAGAAAATAGAAACTGGACGTTTCTTGACTTCTGCCATAGAGGTCGACCCTAGGATCGATCCCTATGATGGAAAATCTCCACAATGACTATTTTTTTATCCATTTTGATCCTATTTAATGTGCATTTAAAGCCTTCCAACGGCTCTAATCCTACCCAGATCTCTCTCTAACACTTACTGAAGATATAAAGGCTTAAAAAGAATGAAACAAAAGAATAGATTGAAGCATTCATTTCAGTCCTAAGCAAAAAGCCCTCTTCAAGCAAAGAAGCTTTCATTTCAAGTTCACCAACTTCTCAAAAGCCCATTCAAATCTCCAGCAATCTTGAGAAAAATCAGAAAAGCTTCCTCTTTTATTATGAAAAGTGTTCTTAAGGTTTTATTTGCTTATTAAGGGAGCTAAATTTGTATTTCATTATCATTAACTCCTATACTCTTTTTGTATTGTTTTAAGTTTTAGAAGGATTACAAAACTTGGAAAGGTCTCTCCGAACCTTGAATCGAAATGTGTAGGATTGGCTTGTATCCAAAAAATAAGCATGCTAGTTTGGGATAGCTAGGATTGGAGGTTTTTAATGGTGTATTCAGTTTGAATACGGTTAGTGGATTTAAATTTTCAAGTAGAAGCTTGGAGAGTGGATGTAGGTACAAGGTTGGCACCGAACCACTATAAATCTTGCTTATTTCTAGTATGCTTGCTCTCTCTCCATCTTTATTATATTAAATACTTGCTTTCTTACTATTTATCTTTTCATCTCACTTAAATCACTTATCACATACAACTTGCATATCATTACATAATCTTTGTAATTTCAAATTAGCTTTAAAATTTTAAAAATTCAATTCACCATTCCCGCTCTTAGGTTGCATAGCTGGGCAACAAGTATTATCAAAGCTCAGTGCTCTAGTACTATTTTGATTTAACCATCAAAGAACCAAAGATCTATAGCAACCCAAATTGGTATCTCTCTAGCCGAGGGACAATCCACAAATCGATCTTCACTTTTTAATGGATCAAACTATACCTATTGAAAAGCTCGGATGAGAATATTCATACAAACACTTGACTATGATATGTGGAGTATCATAGTTAATGGACTACATACATCGACTAAGATAATTGATGGTGTAGAATCAATCAAATCTAAAAGAGAATGGGATGAGATTGATAAGAAAATGGCTCAACTCAATGCAAAAGTCATGAATATTTTATATTGTGCTTTAGATGCCAATAAATTTAATCATATTTCAACATGCATGTCGGCTAAGAAAATATGAGATAGATTAGAAGTAGCACATGAAGGCACTAATCAAGTTAAGAAGTCAAAAATTAACATGCTTGTTCATAAATATGAACTTTTTAAAATGGAGCATGACGAATCAATAACTAAAATGTTTACTCATTTTATGGATATTATTAATGGTCTAAAAAGTCTTGGTAAGTCTTATTCTAATAACAATCTTATGAGAAAGATTCTTAGGTCTTTACCAAGGACATGGAAGGCCAAAGTGACTGCAATCCAAAAAGCCAAAGATCTGAATGTTTTACCCTTAGAGGAGCTTCTAGGATCACTAATGACACATGAGCTAAGCATGAAACAACATCAAGAAGAAGATGTCAAGAAGAAGAAGACAATAGCCCTCAAATCCACCACTCAACAAGATGAGAGATCCGATGAAATAGAAGATGAAGAATAAGATAAAAAATTAGCTCTCATCACTAGAAAGTTTAAGAGATTTTAGAAGAAGAGAAAACAAGGGATGAGGAAGAGGCCACCTACCAAAAGAAAGCATAGTAAGGAAAAGGATATCGAGCAGCCCCTTATTTGCTATGAATATAAGAAGCCGAAAAACTTTAGGTCCAAATGTCCAAAACTCAAAAAGAATCCTAAGAAGTACAAAAAAAAAACTATAGTGGCTACATGCAGTGATAGTGACAACTCAAGCTCCGAAGACGAAGAAGTTCATGAACAAGCTAACTTGTATCTTATGGCACATGAAAATGAGGTAAACATTGAAATCTTAAATGAATTTATATTTGAAGAACTTCAAGAAGCCTTCTATGATTTAGTAGATAATTTAAAGAAGTTGGAAGCTAAAAGTAAAGAACTCAAGTTAAAGAATCAATTCTTGCTAAAAGAAAATGAAACTATCTCAAGTGAAAAACTAGCTTTAACTCAAGAGAACCTAAATTTGAAAAATAAAATTGATAAGTTAAAATCGATAGTTGAAAATTTTATCTTGAGTTCAAATAAACTTCATATGATTCTTGAAAGTCAAAAAGCTGTTTATGATAAAGTCAGTCTAGACTATAACCTCCTAAGAAAATAAAAAATTTTAAAAAATATTTTTATAAATTCATAAAGCAATAAATTTTTAAATGTTACTTGCTTTAAATATGGTAAACTAGGATACAAATTTTATACATATTTCTCTAACAATTCAAATGTAAAAAAAATATGGGTTCCAAAAGGAACCATTGTGACTAACCTTAAAGGACCCAAGAAAACTTGGATATCTAAAGTAAAGATTTGATTTTACATGTAGGTGTATCTTGCATCCAAAAAAAAAATCAAAGATGGTATCTTGATAGCGGATGCTCAAGACAGATGATCAGTGATGAGTCCCAATTCATCATGCTTGATGCTAAAAATGGAGGGATTGTCATCTTTGGAGACAATGACAAAGAAAAGATCATCGATATAGGTAACATTGGTATCACTACCTCCAAGTATATTGAAAATATCTTATTAGTAGATGGTTTAAAACACAATCTCTTAAGCATTAGTTAACTTTGTGACAAGGGTGACTAAGTTATTTTTGAATCTTCATTGTGCATTGTAACTAGTACCAATGATGATAGCATTAAGTTTGTTGGGCATATAAGTATGGTAATATTTATATGATAGATTTGAATGATCTATCCATGATAAACATGCAATGTCTAGTAGCTATGAATGCCAAAATTAATTAGACTAGTTGGTTTTAGCACTGTAGGCTTGCACATATTAGCATGCATTCACTTTCAAAGCTTATTAAAAAAATAGTTACCAGATTACCAAAATTAAATTTTGAAAAAAAAAAGATTTGTAATGCATGCCAACTAGGTAAATAAACAAGGGTTTCATTCAAATCCAAGAACATTATTTCAACTTCTAGGCCATTGAAATTATTGCACATGGATTTATTCGGTCCTACAAAAACTATAAGCTTAGGTGGAAAGCGTTATGGCTTTGTTATTATCGATGACTTTTCACGTTTTATATGGATTTTTCTTTTGGCACATAAGGATGAAACTTTTCAAGTTTTCTCAAAGTTTTATCGAAAAGTTATAAATGAAAAAGGATTTTCAATTCAAAGTATTTGAAGTGATCATGGAACCAAATTTGAAAATCAAGAATTTAAAAAATTTTATGATGAAAAAGGTATAGACCATAACTTTTCTATATCTAGGACACCTCAACAAAATGGGATGGTAGAAAAAAATAGAACACTAGAAGAAATGGCCTGTACCATGCTATGTGAAAACAACCTCCCAAGATACTTTTGGATGGAAGTAATTAACATGGCATGTTACATTCTAAACCGTGCTTTAATTAGACCAATTTTGAAGAAAACACCCAATGAGTTTTGGAAAGGAAGAAAATCAAACATTGCATATTTTCATGTTTTTGGTCATTGATGTTTTGTTTTGAACAATGGTAAAGGGAGATTAGAAAAATTTGATGCAAAATCTAGTGAAGCTATTTTTCTTGGTTACTCCTTCTCTAGCAAAGTATTTAGAGTTTTTAACAAAAGAACTTTAGTAGTAGAGGAGTCAATGCAGGTTGTTTTTGATGAAACTAATGACCTTCCATCAAGAAAGAGTGAAGGTATTGATGATGTAGGTCTTATTATAGATGGAATGAAGGAACTCATCCTAAAGGACTCAACAATTCAAAATGAAGAAGAACATGAGAACAAATAAGAAGATGAAGGTGAAGAACAACATGAACAACCTCAAGATACAAATGATCTACCAAGAGAATGGAGGTATGACCATAATCACTCCAAAGAATTAATTATTCATGATCCTACACATGGGATAAGAACTCGTTCTTCACTTAGAGATGCATACAATCATTTTGTATTTGTTTCTCATTTTGAACCTAAAACTATAAATGAAGTTGAAAAAGATTATAATTAGATAAATGCAATGCAAGAGAAACTTAATCAATTTGAAAGAAATAATGTATGGACTTTAGTATTAAGACCTAAAAATCATCCAATAATTGATACAAAATGGTTATATAGGAATAAATTGGATGAAAATGGAAATGTAATTAGGAATAAAGCAAGATTAGTTGCAAAGGGTTATAATCAAGAAGAAAAAATTGATTTTGATGAGATCTTTGCACCTATTGCTAGATTAGAAGCAATTAGAATTTTACTCGCTTATGCATGCTTTATGAATTTTAAGTTATTTCAAATGGATGTTAAAAGTGCTTTCTTAAATGGATATATTGCTGAAGAAATTTATGTAGAACAACCTTTCAGTTTTGAAAACCATGTCTTTTCTAATCATGTTTTCAAATTAAACAAAGCATTATATGGTTTAAAATAAATGCCTAGGGTTTGGTATGAAAAGTTAAGTAAATTCTTGCTTAATAATGATTTTTCAAGAGGAAATGTTGATACAATCCTTTTCATTAAAAAGGATCATGATGATATCTTAGTTATACAAATATATGTTAATGATATTATATTTGGGTCTACTAATGAAATACTTTGTCAAAATTTTGCTAAGCTCATGCAGGAAGAGTTCGAAATAAGCATGATAGGTGAACTAACATTTTTCCTTGGACTTCAAATCAAACAAATAAGGGATGAGATCTCCATCACCCAAAGTAAATACATAAGAGAGATACTTAAAAGATTTGAGATGGAGAGCTCCAAAACCATTGGCACCCCTATGAGCCTATCATGTAAACTTGACAAGGATGAAGGAGGTAAAAGTATTGATTAGAAACTTTATGTTAGACATGCGTGCTTTAGAAGCCAGAATTGACTGACACTTGTAATACACATCTAAGGATAAAATTATAATTTTGACTATAAATAATAAAATAAATTATTTTCTATCATAATGTGTATTTGAAAGTGTCTGTGATACATCCCTTGAGTTAATGGTAATGATGGTTCATATTTTCAAGAGTTAATAATTTAAGACATGAATTTTCATTATTAACTCATAAAATGCTCTTGATTGTAGGATCATCATGAGGATGGTGATTGATCTGAAAGATTGGTGTATGATCGCTTCTTTAGGATAGATGAGTCTTGAGTCTATGGTGTAGCAACACCATAGCAAGAGTACAAGTACTCATTAGAGAACGAGGGCACTGAACGTGACCACCTTGAGCAGTCATGAGGAAGTCTACCTTCTCATCGATGACTGGCTCGAAGCTACAGTGGTGTGTCTGGTTCTTTGACCTAAGGTGCATCGGCAGTTCACCTTGAGGGTGTTATAGTTTGACTATACCATAACTCGATCTTCTAGCCATTCGAAACCCTGAGGTGTATGTTGGCTATAGCATGTTCATTATAGGAATTGGATTGCACCAATAGAAGATCTATCTATCTCGGTAGATAAGGAGCAGCCCTATGATGATCATGAGAATCAAGTCCATAAGCCCATGGCAATGGCAGAGTGAAATAATAGAAAGAGTTTCTATTAGGTTTTTTACATTAGACTTGAATCGAATGATTAATTCATATGACAAAAATTAGGATTTGACGAGATCACCTTAACCCTAATCCGATCGGGGCTCAAGATAGAGGAACTTAATCACATAGGTAACTGCACCAAGAGGTTCATTTTTAATTTTGATGGATTGCCACCATATGCTGCTAGGTGTCACTGGTGGATTTTGGGAGTAATTAGAATCATTTGGATGATCAACCATACTAATTGTCTGAATCAGAAAAGTTCTGATCCATCGAAAGGTGTTTCGATGATGTCGATGATAGAGATCGCAACGTATCCCATTACCATTTGAAACTGAACCTAATTGGGTCACATAAATAAGGGTTTGGATCTGGATATCATCAATTGGACTAATCTAGTTCAATTGATTTGAACAAGATTCAATTAGATTCAAGAAAATCGTGCTAGCATACGATTGATCCTAATGTTCTCCTTCAACAATCATTAAAGCTTATCTTGACTGAGCCAAATGTGTTTGGGCTCACTCAGAAATCTTTACTTGGTCTGACTGGAGCTTGTCCAGATCAGAAAAGATTTGTCTTAATTTATGAGATGAATTTGAGACAACATCTGCCATTTTCCGTCACCTGCTAAATCTTGTCTTTGGACTTTGGTCAAATGTTGACCTTTGACACTTAGACATCTGCCCATGTGTCATGCACCTATAGAAGAGAACATGAGGCTTTATCTCCCTACTAAAAAGCACAAAGGAAGGGGGTGCATGCCTAGGGAGGCGTGCGCCTCATGAGGATCACGCCTGGAGTCCCATATAGATGGGACTCCAGGTTGCTTCATGGTTTCAAATTAGGTGGCGCCAAGGAGTCCTATTTGACCAGTCCTGGCATCACCTAAGAAGGTTTATGAGGGACTCTAATCTGATTGGATTAGATGATATCATCCCATCAATCTGATTTAGATCTGATTGCATAAAGAGCCGTAATTGGTCGGGATGATGTGGCACTGCATGGCGCAGCAGGATCTATATAAATCCTGTCTGCACCTAGAATTTAGAGTTTCTGCCCTTTGCCCATGCCACAAGGCTTCTCTCCCTCTCTCTTCACACCACCTTCAGGTCCTCTCTCTCCTATCCATGTCCAAGAGTTTTGGGCTCGAGTTTGGTGCAATCCAAGCAAGAGAAAGACGATAAGAAAGGAAGAAGGCAGCACTGCTGCAAGAGACAACGACTGATCTTCAAAAGTCATTTTGAAGACCTTCAAGATTAGATCTAGATTTGATTTTTGGAGCATAGATTGAGAAGGAGAAGATCTCTAGATCCTGCCCAAGTGGATACTGATAGAGGTCAGGCGCTTACGTGGCTACATCCAGAACCTCAATTAAAACATTGAGATCATCATAGGATAATAAGATTACCCATAATAAAGGTATGATTAAATTAGATTTTATTTTATTTTATTAGATTAATAAGATTAGATCTAAAGAGTCTTAAATTTGATTTAGATCTAAGAGAAATTTTTTGAAATATCCCTCTTGATCCAATCAGATTTGAACGAACCTGATCCAAAAAATAGAATTTTTTTTCTTCAACTGGTATCAGAGCCAGGTTTCCAAAAATTCATCAGATCTAATTTTATTTTAATTTTAATTTGATAATTAGATGATTTTAGATGTCACATAAGATGTTATTAGATCTAAAATCAAAAAATTAAAAATTAAATGATTTAGATCTAAGATGTATGTGATGCATGACTAGACTAGGAATAGAATTATTCTGTGTAGTCTAACAATATCATAATTTTAATTTAATTAATTATAATTTTTAGATTTATTTATTTACTATTTTTTAATATTATAAATATTATAATTAGATCTAAAAAATAAAAAATAAATGTATTTAATTTTGTTCATATGAGATATGATTGATGCATGTTTAGACTAGACTAGTTGTAGAATATATCTACAAAGTTTCTTGAATAAATTTAATTTGATATGATCAAATTTAAATTTTATTTTTTAGATATTTATGAAATAATTTAAATCTAAAAACATGCATGATACGATACATGAGATGTGTGCAAAATATGTTTTTAAGTTAGATCAATTTTTATATATGATATATGATGTAGATATAACTAGTTTTGTAGATTCATCATGTTTTTTATTAAGGCATTTTTCTTGGCCGTCCTATCATAAGAATAAAGAAAGGTTTAAAGGCCCTCTCCTCCCATTCAATGGGATGTTCTTATGATGTATAGGGGTGTTGCAAGTTCGTCCTTAATCAGAAATCAAAAAAAACTTATTTTCTGCAAAATTTTCGATCCTGAAACCCTAGAATTTTATTTACATATTTTATTTATGAATCCTAAATTTAATTAAGAATTAAGATTATAAAATATATTAGGTCTAAAATTAAAAAATTTTAAATTTAAGATATATTCATAAAATTAGATTCGGACTTGGGTAGCTCAATTAGGTCTAGCGGTTGATCAAACCAAATCAAGAGTCGGTTAGATGGGATAAAGAGTGCTTAAATTGACCAGTCTAATAGGATTAAGTCTGGGTCAAGGTTGAGTTACATGAGTGATCGATCAAGTTAAGACCTAATTAGGCTCAATGATTAGAATCTAGATTGTAGGCTAATCCAATTGATTCTGGCTCAATAATTTGGTGTCTAAGGTAAGTTTGGCAGATACGATCGATTGATTTTTAATTGAAAGCTACTCGACTCGAATGCGTTCTTATCGAGTTAATAGCATATCGCTTCCACCGATCTCACTTACGTGGCTATATTTGTCGGCTCAGTTCTGATCTAAAGTGGCTAATAATCTAAGCTAACCCATGCCACTAAGTTAGTCATAATGGTTATGGCTATGTCAAGTCAAGTTTAAAGAGACCTAAATCAAATCTTCCTAAAAAAAGATTAAGTCTAAGGTCTTCCACCATTGTAGATATGCAGGCCCTATCCAAAATTGATTATTCTCGAGTGGTCACAGTGGTTCAGTTACATCGAGAAGACGCAACCATGTCTATTAGGCATTGGATGCTATGGGTTAGAGGATGGATTGGGCTCAATATTATGGATACGGTGAGAGACCCAATTAGAAAATCAATCTGTGCAAATGATGGATCTGACTTAACTAAGGAGTGGATCAATATTTCGAGCATGATGAGATTCATGAATTAGAGACCAAGCTTGGGTGTACCATGATTAGAGTATCATTGGATAAGAGTTGTTCACTTTGGCTAACCCATCACCAATAACTGTTAGGTGAGGTGATGAGTCAGTTGGTGGGACTACACCACCCACTAAAAATTATTAATTATGAAGATTTTCGCATCTCTATAGAGAGAGGATAGGAATTCAAAGAAAATTATGGGAGCTAATTTATTTAAAAATCAAATTTCTAAACAAATTGATCAAGTTTTAGTTATAAAATTTGAATAGAAATTTTGACTCTCTACAGGAAAAAGAAAAATGTTTGCATCCAATCCACTAGCTCGTATCTTAAATACCCATAGACTGACTGGATCTAATTACAAGAATTGGCTCTAAAACTTCAAAATTATTTTGGGTTCTAAGAAGTTAACTCATATA
Source organism: Cocos nucifera (assembly GCA_006176705.1). Taxonomy (NCBI): domain Eukaryota; kingdom Viridiplantae; phylum Streptophyta; class Magnoliopsida; order Arecales; family Arecaceae; genus Cocos; species Cocos nucifera. Next base: position 132,084 of record QRFJ01000290.1, read on the forward strand.
TTGGATTAGGATCTCCCCATCTTATCAGCCCATCCATCCGCTGAATAGAGAACGTCTTTTGACAAATGGATGGATGAAAATAACAAGATCAGATACTACATGTTGGGCTCGATGTCTGATGAGCTTCAGTGCTAATATGAAGATATTAAGACTGCCCACCAAATGTTGGCTCACCTGCAAGAGTTGTTTGGTGAACAAAGTTGCGCAGCCAAATATTAGATCACTAAACGACTGTTTAAGGCTAAAATGCGTGATGGACAGTCAGTCCAAGATCATTATCTGATGATGATCAAGAACTTGGAAGAGCTTGAGAAGCTTGGAGTGAAGTTAGACCAGGATCTATAGAATGATATAATTCTATAATCCTTGATTGATGCATATGGGCAGTTCATCATGAACTACCATATGCATAAACTTCAGAATACTCTAGCCGAGCTTATGAATATGCTGGTTACTGTTGAGCTTTCTATGAAAGATTCTAAAGATTCAGTACTTGCTATGGAATAGACTTCTTCTAAGAGAAAACTTTTGAAATGAAGAAGTCTATGAAAAGGTAGAAGGTTGAAGGTGGAAAGAAAAAGAAGGCAGAGCTGCAAAAGGTTGCTGACAAAGAAAAGTATTTTCATTATAATATTGACGGCCATTGGAAGCAGAACTGTCCTACAACCTAGCCATCCTAAAGAATAAGAAGGAGACAGGTCCTTCTAGAGGTATGCTCGTTATTGAATCTAACCTTATGATTTCTTCTACATTCAGTTGGGTGCTTGACTCTGATTCTAGTGCTCATTTATGCACTTCCATGCAGGATCTTGAGGATAGCAGAAGGCTGAGGGATGGTGAGATGATCCTATGCATCGAAAATGGAGCAAGGATTGCTGCTTTGGCCATGGAAACCTATCCTCTTCGACTACCATCTAGCTTAGATTTAGTATTTAGGAATTGTTATTATATGCATGCCACAAGCAGAGATTTGATTTCTGTTTCATATTTAGTACAAAAAGGCTATGTAATTAGTTTTCTTAAGGACCATTGTAATATTCTTTATGAAAGAAATAAAATTGCAAGTAGTTTCCTCATTAATGGTCTCTACCAATTACATATTGATGTATCTATCCTTTAATATCGAGCAAAATGTGAATGCCGTAAAATGACCCAGGGATAGTCCAAACGATAGTTATCTATGGCACCTAAGGCTAGGTCATATAGCAGAAGATAGGGTTAATAAATTAGAGAAAATTGGGCTATTGAGTCCGTTGACTTTCAAGCTATATCCAATTTGTGAATCATGTATTCATGGCAAAATGACTAAGCTCCCTTTTGTTAGACATGGGGAAAGGGCCACGGATCTACTTGCCCTAGTACATACTGATATGTGCGGCCCATTTGATGTGTCGGTCAGAGACAACTTTGATTACTTCATAACCTTTACCGATGATTTATTTCGGTATGGGTACGTGTATCTTATGAGACACAAGTCTGAAGCCTTTGAAAAGTTCAAGAAATTCATATATGAAGTCAAAAAGCAAACTGAAAAATCCATTAAGGTTCTTCGATTAGATCGAGGAGGTGAATATCTTAGTCAAAAAATTTTGGACTATCTCAAGCAAAATGGCATAGTCTCTCAATGGACTCCATCTGGAACACCTCAACTCAATGGATTTCAAAACGGAGAAATCAAATCCTATTAGATATGATCCAATCCATGATGAGCTTCATAGATCT
>QRFJ01000290.1:134805-163984 GCA_006176705.1 Cocos nucifera
GGTTTAGTATGGAAAACTTTAAGAGGGGATTGGTATCCTTTAGATATGGCATTCATCTCTTCAAGAAAATGTATCCCAACACATCAGAGAAGATTGAACACATGAGCAAGATCCCTTATGCTTCAGCAATAGGGAGCCTTATATATGCCATGTTATGTACATGACCTGATATAGCCTATGCTGTGAGTGTCACGAGCAGATATCAATTGAATCTAGGTGAAGAACACTGAACTTCTATGAAATGTATCCTTAAGTACTAGAGAAGAACTAAGGATATATTGTTTGTTTTTGATAATGGAGAACTTCAAATCCAGGGGTATACAGATTCGGATTTTATGTTCGATATAGATGATCGAAAGTCGACGTCTGGGAGTCTGTTTGTGTGTAATGGAGGTGCTGTCAGTTGGAAGAGTTCTAAGCAAACAGTGATAGCAGATTCCACCATAGAAGCAGAATACATTGCTATATTAGAAGCTGTGAAGGAGGCATTCTGATATAAAAAAATTACTATAGAGATCGGAGTGATGCCATCGGATGCCATTCCTCTGTACTACAATAATAATGGTGCCATAGCCCTTGCTAAGGAGCCGAGGTCTCATCAAAAATCTAAGCACATCGAGCGGCGATACCACCTCATCTGCAATTACCTCGAGAAAGATTATGTTGAGGTCAAGAGAGTCGACTCCGCATACAATGTGGCAGACCCACTCACAAAGCCTTTGGGCTAGCAGAAGATTGAAACCCATCTTAAGAAGATGGGACTTAGATTTATAGTCAATTGGCTTTAGGTCAAGTGGGAGTTTGTTAGATATGTATGTCCTAGAAGTCAGAATTGGCGGACACTTGTAATACACATCTAAGGACAAAATTATAATTTTGACTATAAATAATAAAATGGACTATTTTCTATCATAATGTATATTTAAAAGTATCTGTGATATATCCCTTGAGTTAATGGTAATGATGGCTCGTATTTTCAATAATTGAAAATTTAAAACATGAATTTTTATTATTATCTCATAAAATGCTCTCGACCGTAGGATCATTATGAGGATGGTAATTGATCTAGAAGATTGGTGTACAATCGCTTCTTTAGGATAGATGAGTCTTGAGTCTACGGTGTAGCGACATCGGAGCGAGAGTATGGTACTCATTAGAAAACGAGGGCACTAAGCGTGACCACCTCGAGTAGTCATGAGGAAGTCTATCTTCTCATCGATGACTGGCTTGAAGCTGCAGTGGTGTGTCTGATTCTTTGATCTGAGGTGCATCGATAGTTCCCCTTGAGGGTGTTATAGTTTGACTATACTATAACTTGGTCTCCTAGCCATTCGAAACTCTGAGGTGTTTGTTGGCTATAGCATATTCATTGCAGGAATTGGATTGCACCAATAGGAGATCTATCTACCTCGGTAGATGAGGAGCAGCTCTATGATAATCATGAGAATCAAGTCCATAAGTCCATTGCCATCAGAGTGAAATAATAGAAAGAGTTTCCATTAGGGATTTCACATTAGACTTGAATCGAATGATTAATTCATATGATGAAAATTAGGATTTGACGAGATCACCTTAGCCCTAATCCGATCGGAGCTCAAGATAGAGGAACTTAATCACGTAGGTAACTGCACCAAGAGATTCATTTTCAATTCTAATGGGCTGCCACCATATGCTACTAGATGTCACTGATGGATTTTGGAAGCAATTAGAATCATTTGGATGATCGATCATACTAATTGTCTGAATTAGAAAAGTTTTGATCCATCGAAAGGTATTTCGATGATGTCGATGATAGAGATCATGACGTATCCCATTATCATTCAAAATTGAATCTAATTGGATCATACAAACAAGGATTTGGATCTAGATATCATCAATTGGACTAACCCAGTTCAATTAATTTGTATAAGATTCAATTAGGTTCAAGAAAATCGTGCTAGCACATGATTAAGCCTAATGTTCTCCTTCAACAATCATTAAAGCTTGTCTTGACTGAGCTAAATGTGTTTGGGCTCACTCAGAAACCTTTACTTAGTCTGACTGGAGCTTTTTCAGATCAGAAAAGAATTGTCTTAATTTATGAGATGAATTTGAGACAATACCTACCATTTTCCGTCACCTGCTAAATCTTGTCTTTGGACTTTGGTCAAATGTTGATCTTTGACACTTAGACATCTGCCCATGTGTCATGCACCCATAGGAGAGAACATGGGGCTTTGTCCCCCTACTAGAAAGCAAAAAGGGAGCGGGTGCATGCCTAGGGAGGCGTGCGCCCCATGAGGATCACGCTTGGAGTCCCATACAAATGGGACTCCAGGTTGCTTCATGGTTTCAAATTAGGTGGCACCAAGGAGTCCTGTTTGACTGATCTTGACGTCACCTCAGGAGGTTTATGAGGGATTCTAATCTGATTGGATCAGATGATGTCATTCCATCAATCAGATTTAGATCTGATTGCACAAAGAGCCATGATTGGTCGAGATGATGTGGCACTGCATGGTCCAATAGGGTCTATATAAACCCTATCTGCGCCTAGAATTTAGAGTTTCTACCCTTTGCCCATGCCACAAGGCTTCTCTCCCTCTCTCTCCATGCCACCTTTAGGTCCTCTCTCTTCTATCCACGTCCAAGAGTTTTGGGCTCGAGTTTGGTGCGATCTAAGTAAGAGAAAGGCGACAAGAAAGAAAGAAGGCAGCACTGCTGCAAGAGACAACGACTGATTTTCAAAAGCCATGTCAAAGATCTTCAAGATCAGATCTAGATCTAAATTTTGGAGCAAAGATTGAGAAGGAGAAGATCTCCAGATCTTATCCGAGTGGATATCGGTAGAGGCCAGATGCTTGCATGGCTACATCCAGAACCTTAGGCAAAACATCGGGATCATCATAGGATAATAAGATTATCCATAACAAAGATATGATTAAATTTGATTTAATTTAATTTTATTTTTTTATCAGATTAATAAGATCAAATTTGAAGAGTCTCAGATCTAATTTAGATTTAAGAGAAAAATTTTTTGAATCCAATCAGATCTGAACGAATCTGATCCAAAAAATAGGATTTTTTTCTTCACTTTATACAGGCATGATTGGTTCTTTATTGTATTTAACTTTTAGTAAACCAAATATCATATTTAGTGTATGTTTATGTGCTTATTTTCAATCTAATCCAAAAGAATCATATTTAAATGCTGTCAAAAGAATACTTAAATACTTAAAAGAAACTCAAATCTTAGGATTATGGTATTCAAAAAATTCATCAATTAATCTAATAAGATATTCATATGCAGACTTTGTTGGATGTAAATTAGACAGAAAAAGCATTAGTAGAACTTATCAATTTTTAGGAGTTAATTTAATCTCTTGGTTTAGCAAGAAGCAAAATTCAGTAGCACTATCTACGGTTGAGGTCGAATACATTGCAGCCGAAAGTTATTGTGCATTAATCTTATGGATTAAGTAATAACTTGAGAACTTTAGCATCAAACTTAACAAAACTTTCATAAGATGTGATAATACTAGTGTTGAAGGAAAAATCATGATTTTTTGAATCAGGTTCGTTCAAATCTGATTGGATCAAGAGACATATTTTAAAATTTTCTCTTAGATCCAAATCAGATCTGACATTTTTTAGATTTAATTTTATGATTTGATAAATAAAAAAATTAAATTACATTAAATATAAATTAGTTTTACCTTGATATGAGTAATCTGATTATCCGTTGATGATCTGCTGATGGCCTGAGATTCTAAATCTAGCCATGCAAGTGCCTGGCCTCTACCGATATCCACTCGGGCTAGATCTGGAGATCTTCTTCTTTATCTCATCTCCAAAAATTAGATCTAGATCTGATTTGGAGGATCTTTAAAACTCCTTTTGAAGATCTGCTGTCATCTCTGCAGCAATGCTGCCTTCTTCCTTTCTCCTCAGCCTTTTCTTGCCTGAATCACACTAATCTAAAGGCCCAACTTTCTTGGGCGTGGAGAGGAGAGAGAGGATCAAAAAGGTGGCATGGAGGGGAGAGAGGGGCAACCTTGGGGCATGGCTAAGAAAAGTTTTATGAAAGTTGGGCACAGACAGGTCTTTATATAGACCCTACTACGCCATGCAGTGCCACATCACCCCAGCCAATCACGTTGCTTCGTTCAATCGGATCTAAATCTAATTGGTGGGATGACATCACCTGATCCAATTAGATGAGAGACCCACAGATTCATCCTAAGGTAGCACCTAAGACTAGTCAAAGTCTATTGGTGAGGGTCACCTAGTTTGAATCCAAGAAGCAACCTGGAGTCCTATCCGTATGGGACTCCAAGCATCCCTATCCATGGGCGCACGCCATCCTAGGTGTGCACCCCTTCCTTTCTAATATCCAGTAAGGGGACAAGCCCCTATCTGCTCTCCAATAAGTGCATGACACATGGGCAAATGTCCAAGGATCAAAGGTCAATGTTTGACCAAAGTCAAAGAACAAGAATTAGCAGGTGACGAAAAATGACAGGTGTTGTCTCAAATTTATCTCATAAATTAAGACAACCCTTTTCTGACTTGGACAAGCTTCAATCAGACCAGGTAAAGGTATCTGAGTGAGCACAAACATATTTGGCTCAGTCGAGATAACTTTTAATGATAGAAAAAGGAGAATGTTAGGTTCAATCATGTGCTAGCACGATTTTCTTGAACCTAATTGAATCTAATTCAAATCAATTGAACTGGATTAGTCCAATTGATGATATCCAGATCCAAACCCTTATTTGTATGATCCAGTTAGGTTTAGTTCAGTATGGTAATGGGATATGTCATGATCTCTATCATCGATATCATCAAAACTCCTTTCGATGGATCAGAACTCTTCTGATTCAGACAACTAGAATGATCGATCATCTAAATCATTCTAATTGCTCCCAAAATCCACCAGTGACACCTAGCAGTATATGGTGGCAACCCATCAAAACTAAAAATGAACCTCTTGGTGCAGCTACTTGTGTGATTAAGTTCTTCTATCTTGAGCCCCGATCAGATTAGGGTTAAGGTGAACTCGTCAAACCCTAATTTCTATCATATGATTTAATCATTTGATTCAAGTCGATGTGAAAACCTTAATAGAAACTCTTTCTATTATTTCACTCTCTGCCATGGCCATGGGCTTATGGACTTGATTCTCATGATCATCATAGGACTGCTCCTCATCCACCGAGGTAGATAGATTCCATCTTGGTGCAATCCAATTCCTACAATGAACATGCTATAGCCAACATACACCTCAGGATTTCGAATGGCTAGGAGACCGAGTCATGGTGTAGTCAAACTATAACATCCTCAAGGTGAACTACTGATGCACCTCAGGTCAAAGAACCAGACACACCGCTGCAGCTTCGAGTCAGTCATCGATGAGAAGGTAGACTTCCTTATGACTACTCGAGGTGTTCATGCTCAGTGCCCTCATTCTCTAATGAGTACCTGTACTCTCACTCTGGTATCTCTACACCATAGACTCAAGACTCATCTACTATAAAGAAGTGATTGTACACTAACCTTTCGGATCAATCATCATCCTCATGAAGATCCTACGGTCAGGAGCATTTTATGAGTTAATAATGAAAATTCTTATCTTAAATTTTCAACTCTTGAAAATAAGAATTATCATTACCATTAACTCAAGAGATGTATCACAGACACTAAATACACATATGTGATAAAAAATAATCCATTTATTTATTTATAATTAAAATTATAATTTTACTCTTAGAAGTGTATTACAAGTGTCAACCAATTTTGGCTTCTAGAGCACACATATCTAACAAACTTCCACTTGACCTAAAGCCAATTAGCTACAAATCTAAGTCCCATCTTCTTAAGGTGGGCTTCGATCTTCTGCTGGCCCAACGACTTTGTAAGCAGGTCTGCCGCATTATCTATGGAGTCGACTCTTTCATCGTCTACGTAACCCTTCTCGAGGTAATCGTAGGTGAGGTGGTATCGCCGCTCGATGTGCTTGGATTTCTGATGAGACCTCGGCTCCTTAGCAAGGGCTATGATGCCATTATTGTCACAGTACAGAGGAATGGCATCTGATGGCATCACTCCAATTTTTGCGGTAAACTTTTTATACCAGAATACCTCTTTTGCAGCTTCTGACGCAGTGATGTATTCTACTTTCATGGTGGAATCTGCTATCACTGTTTGCTTGAAACTTTTCCAACTAACAGCTCCACCATTGCACAAAAATAGACTTTCAAATGTTGACTTTTAATCATCTACATCGGACATAAAGTTCGAGTCTGTATGTCCCTGGACTTAAGTTCTCCATTACCAAAGACTAACAACATATCCTTTGTTCTTCTTAAGTACTTAAGGATACATTTCACAGAAGTCCAGTGTTCTTCACCTAGATTCAATTGATATCTGCTCGTGACACTTACAGCATGGGCTATATCAGATCGTGTACATAATATGGCATACATGAGGCTCCCTATTGCTGAAGCATAAGGAATCTTGCTCATGCATTCTATTTCCTCAAGTGTGCTAGGGCACATTTTTGTGGAAATATGAATGCCATGTCTGAAAGGTACTAAACCTCTCTTAGAGATTTTCATGCTAAACCTCTTTAGCACTTTCTCTATGTACATCTTCTGTGAAAGTCCTAGCATCCTATTCGGTCTATCTCTATAGACCTTAATTCCTAGAATAAAGGATGCTTCTCCTAGGTCTTTTATGGAGAATTCTTTAGACAACCACATTTTAATTATAGTCAACATGAAAATATCATTCCAAATAAGGAGGACGTCATCCACGTACAATACAAGGAAGACAACAGCGCTCCCACTGATCTTTTTGAAGATACATGGCTCCTCCTCATTCTTAATGAAACCAAATATTTTGATCACATCATTAAAATGAGTGTTCCAGCTCTGAGATGCTTGCTTAAGTCCATATATGGATCTTTGCAGCTTGCAAACCTTGTGATCATCATCATTGGATGTGAAACCTAGTGGCTGTTCCATATAGATATCTTCCTCAAGATATCCATTTAAGAATGCCAATTTTCACATCCATTTGCCATATTTCATAATCAAAATAGGCTGCAACAGCAAGCAATGTGCGAATGGATTTTAGCATAGCTACTAGCGAAAAGATATCCTGATAGTCAATGCCTTCGCATTGACTATAACCTTTTGCCACTAATCTAGCCTTGAATGTCTCTACATTTTCATCTGCACCAATCTTTCTCTTATAGATCCATTTACACCCAATAGGTACTATACCTTCTGGTGGATCTACCAAGGTCCAGACTTGGTTTGAGTGCATCGAGTCAATTTCTGACTTCATTGCCTCTAACCATTTTTCGAAGTCGATATCTGATATCGCCTCATTATAGGTTTTGGGATCATCACCATGAACCCCATTACCTATGAGGAATATTTTCTCTACATCCTCTAAAATAGTACCTAAGTATCTCTCAGGGGGATGGAAAACTCTTTTCGATCTACGAGGTGGAGGTAGTGACTGGATTGGCTTAACCTGATTTGGTTCCATTTGGTCCTTAGCTCATTACTCTTATGAGACTTTCTCATCGAGCTTGATCTGCTTTCCAATGCCGCTATCTTGAATAAACTATTTTTCAAAAAATATGGCATGTCGACTCACAATCACATTATGATTTTCTGAAATGTAGAAATACTACCTAATGATTCTTTAGGATATCCTATATATCGAGCTCTAAAGGACCTAAAGTCTAACTTGTCCGCTTATTATCTTTTGACATGAGCCGAACAACTCCAAATTCTAAGATGACTCAGACTTGGTTTCTTACCATGTCATATCTCATACGGTGTGGTAGGAACGACTTTAGAAGGAACCCTATTCAGAAAGTATATTGCAGTTAACAAACAGTATCTTCAAAGAAAATCAGGGAGGTTTGTGAAGCTCATTTGGATCGGACCATATCTAATAAGGTTCGGTTCCTCCATTCTGAGACCCCATTGAGTTGAGATGTTCTAGGTGGAGTCCATTGAGAGACTGTGCCATTTTCATTGAGATAGTCCAAAAATTTTCGACTAAGGTATTCACCTCCTCGATCTGATTGAATAATCTTAATGAGTTTTTCAGTTTGCTTTTCTACTTCATGTCTGAATTTTTTGAACTTTTCAAAGGCTTCAGACTTATGTCTCATAAGATACACATACCCATACCTAAATAAATTATCAGTAAAGGTTATGAAGTAGACTAGATTGCCTCTAGCCGGCATATCAAATGGCCCACACACATCTATATGTACTAGGGTAAGAAGATCCGTGGCCCTTTCCCCATGTCCTACAAAAGAGAGTTTAGTCATTTTGCCATGAAGACAAGATTCACAAATTGGATATGTTTCAGAAGTCAACGGACTCAATAGCCCAATTTTCTTCAATTTGTTAATCCTATCTTCTGTTATATGACCTAATTTTAGGTGCCATAGATACCTATCATTAGGACTATCCTTAGGATGTTTTAATTTTATGACATTCATATTTTGCTCAAAATTAAAAATAGATATATCAATATGTAACTGATAAAGCTCGTTAATAAGAAAACCACTTACAATTTTATTTCTTTCATAAAAAATGTTACAATGGTCCTTAAGAAAACTAATTATATAGCCTTCTAATGCAAGGTAAGAAACAGAAATCAAATTTCTGCTTGCTGCAGGTAAATAATAACAGTCTTTTAATACTAAGTCTAAACTAGATGGTAGTCGAAGAGGGTATGTTTCCATGGCCACGGTAGCAACTCTTGCTCCATTTTCAATGCATAGGATCATCTCACCATCCCTCAACCTCCTGCTATCTTCAAGATCCTACATAGAAGTGCACAAGTGAGCACTAGAACCAAAGTCAAGCATCCAACTGGAGGTAGAAGAAACCGTAAGGTTAGACTCAATAACGAGCATACCTTCAGAAGGACCTATCTCCTTCTTTTTTAGGGTGGCCAGGTAAGTAGGGCAGTTCTACTTTTAGTGGCCATCATTGTTGCAATGGAAATACTTTTCTTTGTCAGTGGTCTTCTTCTTCAACTCTGCCTTTTTCTTCTTTCCTCCTTCCACCTTCTGCTTTTTCACAGACTTCTTCTTCTTTCCAAAAGATTTTCTCTTGGAAGAAGTCCATTCCATAGCAAGTACTGAGCCTTTAGAATTTTTCATAGAAAGCTCAACGATAACCAGCATGTTCATAAGTTCGGCCAAGAAATTTTAAAGTTTATGCATATGGTAATTCATGATGAGCTGCCCATATGCATCAGTCAAGGATTGCAGAATTATATCATTCTACAGATCCAAGTCCAACCTCAATCCGAGCTTCTCAAGCTCTTTCAAGTCCTTGATTATCATTAGACAATGTCTTGGACTGACTGTCCATCATGCATCTTAGCCTTGAATAGTCGTTTAGTGACTTGATACTTGGCTGCACGACTCTGTTCACCAAACATCTCCTGTAGGTGAGCCAACATTTGGCGAGCAGTTCTGATATCTTCATGTTGGCGCTGAAGTTCATCAGACATCGTGTCCAACATGTAGTATCTAGCCTTATTATCATAGTCTATCCACTTATCCAGAGATGCTCTCTATTCAGTGAATGGACGAGCTGATAAGGTGGGAGGGTCCTGGTCCAGTACATGAGTTAACTTTTCGAAATCCAAAATAATTTTAAAGTTCTAGAGACAATCATTATAATTTGGTCCAGTCAGTCTATGGGTGTCCAGGATTTGTGCTAATGGATTGGATGTAGACATTTTCCTATAGAGAGTCAAAATTTTTAGTTAGATATTGTAATTAAGACTTAACCAATTTATTTAAAAATTTTATTTTTAAATAAATTAGCTTTCATTATTTTTTGGATCCCTACACTTCCTCTGTAGGGAAGCAAAAATCTCCACGATTACTGATTTCTCGTGGGTGGTGCAGTCACACCAACTGACTCATCACCTCACCTAATAGTTATTAGTGATGGGTTAGCCAATGAGTGAACAACTCTTGTTCAATGATTCTCTAATCATGATGCACCCAAACTTGGTCTCTAATTCATGAATCTCATCGTGTCCAAAATATTGATCCACTTCTTAGTTAAGTCAGACCCACCATTTGCATAGATTAGATTTCTAATTGGGTCTCTCACCGTATCCAAAATATTAAGCCCAATCCATCCTCCAGCCTGTAGCATCCAATGCCTAATAGACATGGTTGCATTTTCTCGGTGCAACTGAGCCACTGTAACCAGTCGAGAATAATCAATCGAAAAGGGCTCGCACATCTACAATGATGGAAGACCTTAGACTTAATTTTTTCTTAGGAAGATTTAATTTAGGTCTCATTAAACTAGACTTGACATAGTCATAACCATTATGACTAACCTAGTGGCATGGGTTAGCTCAAATTATTGACCACCTCAAATCAAAACTAAGTCAACAAACATGGCCAGGTAAGTGAGACCGGTGGAAGAGATATGCCATTAACTCGACAAGAATGCATTCGAGTCGAGTAGCTCCCAATTAAAAATTAGTCGATCGTATTTGCCAAACTTATCTTAGACATAAATTATTGAGCTAGAACCAATCGGGTTAGCCTATAATCCAGACTCTAACCATTGAGCCTAATTAGGTCTTAGCTTGATCGATCACTCATGTGACTCGATCTTGACCTAGACTTAATCCTATTAGGCTGATCAATTTAAGCATTGTTGATCCCATCTAACCAACTCTTGATTCGGTTTAATCAATCGCTAGACCTAATTGAGCTACCCAAGTCCGAACCCAATTTTATGAACATGTCTTAGATCTATAAATTCTCAATTTTAGACCCGATATGTTTCATAATCTTAATTCTTAATTAAGTTTAGGGTTCATAAACAAAATATGCAAATAAGATTGTATGGTTTTAGGATCTAAGATTTTGCAGAAAGTAAATTTTTAATTTTTGATTAAGGACAAACATGCAGCACCCCTACACATCATAAGAACACCCGATCGAATCGAAGGAGAGGATCTTTAAACCCTACTTTGTTCTTATGATCGGACGGCCAAGGGGAATGCCTTAATCAAAAATACAACTAATCTACAAAAACTAATTAAATCTAAGCATATATCTCATATAAAAATTGATCTAATTAAAATATGTTTTTTATACATCATATCATATATGTTTTTTAGATCTAAATTATCTCATAATCATCTAAAAAATTAAATTTAAATTTGATCTTATCAAATAAAATTTAATCTAGACGTATTTGTAGAACTATTCTACAACTAGTCTAAACATGCAACTATCATATCTCATATGAATAAATTAAATTTAATTTATTTTTTATTTTTAGATCTGATTATAATATTTATAAGATCAAAAAATAGTAAATAAATAGATCCAAAACTTATATTTAATCAAATTAAAATTATGATTATACTAGACTACACATAGAATAATTCTATTCCTAGTCAAGTTATTTATCTCATATATATTAGATCTAGATTAATTTAATTTTAATTTTCTAATTTTCTAATTTTAGATCTAATCACATCTCACATGATATCTAAAATCACTAATTTATCAAATTAAATTAGATCTAAATAAATTTTATGGAACCTGGCTCTGATACCAGTTGAAGGAAAAATCTTAATTTCTTCGGTCAGGTTCGTTCAAATCTTATTGGATCAAGAGGCATATTTCAAAAATTTTTCTTAGATCTAAATCAGATCTAATATTTTTCAGATCTAATTTTATGATATAATAAATAAGAAAATTAAATTAAATTAAATCTAAATTAATTTTATCTTGATATGGATAATCTGATTACCCATTGATGATCTACTGAAGGCTTGAGATTCTGGATCTAGCCACGCAAGCACCTGACCTCTATCGATATTCACTCAGACTGGATCTGAAGATATTCTCTTTCTTTATCTCATCTTCAAAAATTAGATTTGAATCTAATTTGGAGGATTCTAAAACTCCTTTCGAAGATCTATTGTCGTCTTTGCAACAGTACTGTCTTCTTCCTTTCTCGTCAGCCTTTTCTTGCCTGAATCATACTAATCTAAAAGCCTAACTTTCTTGGATATGGAGAGGAGAGAGAGGATCAGAAAGGTGGCATGGAGAAGAGAGAGGGGCAGCCTTGGGGCATGGCTAAGAAAAGTTCTATGAAAGTTGGGCGCAGATAGGTCTGTATATAGACCCTACTGCGCCATGCAATGCCACATCACCCCGACCAATCACGTTGCTTTGTTCAATCAAATCTAAATCTGATTGATGGGATGACATCATCTGATCCAATCAGATGAGAGACCCACAGATTCATCCTAAGGTGGTGCCTAAGACTGGTCAAAGTTTATTAGTGAGGGTCACCAAGTTTGAATCCAAGAAGCAACCTGAAGTCCCATCCGTATGGGACTCCAGGCATCCCTATCCATGGGCACACGCCATCCCAGGCATGCACTCCTTCCTTTCTAATATCCAGTAAGGGGACAAGCCCCTATCTTCTCTCCAATAAGTGCATGATATATGAGCATATATCCAAGGGTCAAAGGTCAATGTTTGACCAAAGTCAAAGAACAAGAATTAGCAGGTGACGGAAAATGGCAAGTGTTGTCTCAAATTTATCTCATAAATTAAGACAACCCTTTTTTGACCTAGACAAGCTCCAGTCAGACAAGGTAAAGGTACCTGAGTGAGTAGAAATATATTTGCCTTAGTCGAGACAACTTTTAATGATAGAAAAAGGAGAATGTAAGGTTCAATCGTGTGCTAGCACGATTTTCTTGAACCTAATTGAATCTAATTCAAATCAATTGAACTGGGTTAGTCCAATTGATGATATCCAGATCCAAACTCTTGTTTGTGTGATCCAGTTAGATTCAGTTCTGTATGATAATGAAATATATCATGATCTCCATCATTGACATCATCGAAACTCCTTTTGATGGATCAGAACTCTTTTGATTCAGACAACTGAAATAATCGATCATCTAAATCATTCTAATTGCTCCCAAAATCCACCAATGACACCTAGCAGTATATGGTGGTAACCCATCAAAATTGAAAATGAACCTCTTGGTGCAGCTACTTGTGTAATTAAGTTCTTCTATCTTGAGCTCCGATCAATTTTGGGTTAAGGTGAACTCGTTAAACCCTAATTTCTATCATATGATTTAATCATTCGATTCAAGTCCGATGTGAAAACCTTAATAGAAACTCTTTCTATTATTTCACTCTCTGCCATGGCCATGGGATTATGGACTTGATTCTCATGATCATCATAGGACTGCTCCTCATCCACCGAGGTAGATAGATTCCATCTTGGTGCAATCCAATTCCTATAATGAACATGCTATAGCCAACATACACCTCAGAATTTGGAATGGCTAGGAGATCAAGTCATGGTGTAGTCAAACTATAACACCATCAAGGTGAACTGCCGATGCACCTCAAGTCAAAGAATTAGACACACTACTGCAGCTTCGAGTCAGTCATCAACGAGAAGGTAGACTTCCTTATGACTACTCGAGATGGTCACGCTCAGTGCCCTTATTTTCTAACGAGTATCTATACTCTTGCTCCAGTGTCTCTACATCGTAGACTCAAGACTCATCTACTATAAAGAAGCAATTATACACTAACCTTTCGGATCAATCACCATCCTCATGATGATCCTACGGTCAGGAGCATTTTATGAGTTAATAATGAAAATTCTTGTCTTAAATTTTCAACTCTTTAAAATAAGAATTATCATTACCATTAACTCAAGGGATGTGTCACAGACACTAAATACACATATATGATAAAAAATAACATATTTATCTATTTATAATCAAAATTATAATTTTGCCCTTAGAAGTGTATTATAAGTGTCAGCCAATTCTAGCTTCTAAGGCACACATATCTAACAACTAGTGCTATCAATTTAACTAAAAATCTAATTCAACACTCTAGGTTAAAATACATTGAAATTAGGCATTATTTTATTAGAGAACATGTCCAAAATAATGATATATTTCTTGATTATATTTGTATTATAAAATAATTGGTTGACATATTTATAAAGGCCTTAAGTGAGGATAGATTTTGTGAAATTAGGAGAGAATTAGAAATTCTTGATCCCTTAGCCTAAACATTTTTTATGATTCCAAGTTCATTCCTATCAAAATCATCTTGAAACAAATCTTGAGCCTTGTTCTTGACTTTCAACATTTAAAAGGCTCAAATTTACACCTTCTTTAATCAATCAAAGGAATAAAATTCTACCCTCAAAGTCTCAATTTTTTTTTGAATTTTTCCCATCATCTTTTTGGATTCTCTATGCCATGGGTCGACCCAGAGGCCGACCCTAGGGCATTTTAGTCTTTTTTTTTAGTTAAACCTTTGGGTAGCTTAGTTCTTCTAGGAATTATCTTGGCCGAATGGGGCGACCCCATCTCCTTCCCCTATTCCAACGTTCAACCATCCAAAAATCCACATCTATTCCTTCTCTAAATCAACAAAAATCCACAAAAAATCACCATTTCTTCAGTTGTCCCCTCTAAATTGCCCCTTAAGGACCCAAAATCCTTCTCTATTTTCTCCCATTTTGGGCGGATTCAAGGTTCCAAGCAAATCCTAGCTTCAAAGCCCTTTCTCCAAATTATTGGAATATCTTCTCCCAATCCTTCCTCTCCCTCTCAAAATCTTCTCCATTCCACTTCTTCTTGAGACTCTCTAGTGGGATTCAAGGTCCCTTTCCTCTCAATTGTGCCTAAGATGAAGTTGCCGCAGAGAAGGAAGTCCGTCCGTGGCCCAAAGGAAGATGCTCGTTGAAAGTGGCCCAAAGGAAGATGCTCGTTGAAAGAGAATGGCACCTTGGCACCTGAGCCCTCTACTGCTCCTACCCCTACTCCTAGTCCTACTCCAGCTTCCTTACCATCCCCTCTCACTCCAAGTAAGGTCCCCCATTCTAATCGAAGAATTGAACCAGGGAAGAATATAGACTTTGGATTCTTTGAGAAAGAAGAATTTTCTATTGTTTCAAAAATTAAGAGTCAAGGATGGATTTTTTACTGTAAGTTGAAGGAAGCTACTTATGTTGATTTGGTCAGAAAATTTTATCTGAACCTAAGTTACTCTAATGGAACAGTAAAATCTTTTGTTAAGGATATTGAGATTATGCTTGATCTAATCTACTTAAGAGAAATTTTATATTTACCTTCTGAGGAATACAAAGAAATGGAACTTACTCATAAGGAAGAGGGACTGAAAGCTATTTTGGAAAAGAAATTTAAAGAAAATTTGAACAAATTGGACGCAAAAATACTTTCAGTGAAAATGAGGTTGTTGCATCACATGGTGACCAAATTATTTGTCCCTAGGAGTAGTAGGCATGATCTCTTATCTGGTAGGAACATATGCATTATGTACCATGTGATCACTATGACCCCCTTGAACCTCTCTATTTTGATGATTAAGGCCATGAGAGAGACACTAAACAGATCAAAGGCTCACTTGCCTTATGGTATGGTCCTTACCTTAGTCTTTAGTAGGTTCAGAGTCAGTTTGAAGGAGGAGGCTGTCACTAGATTATCACACACAGATACCATCAACCACCATACACTGCATCGCATGAGTTTTTCTAAGACTGATGGTGGTTGGTCAAAAGGTGTTGAGGAGGAGGAGGAGAGAGTAGAGGAGGAGGGACCATCTTCATCTCCTCGTGATTACAGAGCATCTCTTGATATTCAGTTCATATATGATCACGAGACTGGTCCCTCAAAGTCTATGAGGAGGGATGCACCTGTACCATTATCAAGGAGCAGAGATTCAATTGCCAGTTTTTTAGATGATGAGCTCAGAATAATTATCGATTGGATGTTTTAGCCGATTGTCAACATCTTATCTCAGCGGATGGTAGATCTTCTATCTCGATAGATGGTCAGTTCTTCTCAGAAGGAGAGTTATCATTTTGTCCCACTGTTTGATCAGACTTTGATCCCTCACATCTCTTCTATTTTTTAGATGCTTTCTGCTCAGTCTACATGGATTGAGGAGCTCGAGGGATGTGTTTTGAGGCTGACTAGTAGGATCCTTGATCTTCAGAGGCAAGTATCAAATTTGGCCCATCCCTAGCCTCAAAAAAATGTCTCAGAGATATCAAACCTTTCTACAGAGGCAGCCAAACTTTGTGGTATTCTGGAGGGTGGATTTGATTTTCTGAGGAGAGAGTTCAGAGATTCTAGTGAGGCTAATTTCACTTAGATCGGCTTCCTTATGCAGTCCATGTCGAGAGCTTTGGGACACCTGGACACCATTAGGATTGCTCTTCTCGTCCAGCCTATTTCTTCTCAGGCTCCTGGGTCATCTCATCCAGCTGCTCGTGCCCACACCTCTACTTGTGGCTATAGCAGACGTAGTCATGGTCGAGGACGTGCTCCTGACTTTGATCCTGATACTCCTCATCATATTTCAGACTCCTCATCTAATTCTGATGCATCCAGCCGTGACCTCTACTAGATCTAGTTTAGTCATCCTTATGTCAGTCTATGGCCTTATATCTCCTAGTTGTTTATATGTGTTGGTGATTAAGTCATGGTTAGTTGTATTTTTTGGATACCCATGACTTCTATATGTATTGATGACTTATGTAATTTTATGTTCTGATTTCTATATGTTTTGATGACTCTATGTTATAGTTTGTTGTGTATGGAATGTCTATATGATAACATCATTTGGATAAATTAACTCTTATGAATGGTTTAAATTTCTATTAAAGTATGCTGTGAATACTATCTTGCTTGACCTATATGATTGGTATATATCTTGTTTTCTTCATAAATTCTTATTTTAAGGGGGAGGCTTTTCCTTTTTTTTTTTTTTTTTTAAATTACTCAAGATCTTAATTAATGATGTCAAAAAGGAGGAGTAGAGAAACAAAATTGGGCAATAAGTAAAGCATAATTGACAAACAAAATTAGGCATTAAACAAAAATAAACTTGACAAAGGTAACAAGTAATTTAATTATCAAGCTACTTATGATGCTCCTTACTACTTTTTTATGCATGTTAGTCAAATAATTGAATATAACATTTAAGTAAGTAATGTATTATGTTCCTTCAAATACTTGAAACTCTTAATCAATGCTTCTACATGTTTTACTTTTGCTTACACTTAAGTATTTTGTCATCATAAAAAAGGGAAAGATTGTTGCTCTAAGAATTGATTTTGATGATTACAAAATATATGAGGAGATTACTAATGATTTTGGCTTGAAAAAAGATTTATTATATTTTAGGAGAAAAATCATAATTTTAGCAAGTTCTGATTCAAAAGCCTCAAGAGCAAATATAGAAGATTTATGATCTATTGGAGATAATTTCATATTTTTAAAATTTATATTTTAAAAAAAAATTAATTTTTAAGAAAAAGATCGACCCCTAGGTCGACCCCTATCAAAAGGGGCTGATTGGCACTCTATTTTTTGGCCGGCACGCCAAAGGGGACAACCCTGAGGTCGGCCCCTATGCCAGGGGTTGACCTCTGCTATTTCTATAAGCTAGAAAATAGAAACTGGATGTTTCTTGACTTTGGCCATAGAGATTGACCCCTATGTAGGAGACGACCCTAGGATCGACCCCTGTGAAGGAAAATCTCTGCAATGGCTATTTTTTTTATCCATTTTGGCCGTATTTAATATGCATTTAAAGCCCTCCAACAGCTCTAATCTTGCTCAGATCTCTCTCTAACATTTATTTAAGATATAAAGGCTTAAAAAGGAGAGAAGAAAAGAATAGATTCAAGCATTCGTTTTAGCCCTAAGCAAAATGCCATCTTCAAGCAAAGAAGCTTTCATTTTAAGTTCACCAACCTCTCAAGAGCTCATTCAAGTCTCCAACAATCTTGAGAAAAATCAAAAAAGCTTCCTCCTTTATTGTGAAATATGTTCTTAAGATTTTATTTGCTCATTAAGGGAGCTAAATTTGTATTTCATTGTCATTAACTCCTAAAATATTTTTGTATTATTTTAAGTTTTGGAAGGATTCCAAAACTTGGGAAAGTCTCTCCGACCCTTGAATCGGAGTGTGTAAGATTGGCTTGTACCCAAAAAATAAGCATACTAGCTTAGGATAGCTAGGGTTGGAGGTTTTCAATGGTGTATTCAATTTGAATATGGTTAGTGAATTTAAATTTTTAAATAGAAAATTGAGAAATGGATGTAGTTGTAAGGTTGGCATCAAACCACTATAAATCTTGCTTGTTTATGATGTGCTTACTCTCTCTATCTTTATTGTGCTAAATACTTGCTCTCTTACTATTTATCTTTTCATCTTATTTAAATCACTCACCATATATAACTTCCATTGAAGTGAAAAATCTATTTCCTAGGTCAGATTCGTTCAGATCTGATTGGATCAAGAAGGATATTATAAAAAAAAAATTTCTTAGATCTAAATTAAATCTGAGACTCTTCAGATCTGATTTTATTGATTTGATAAAATAAAATAAATTAAATTAAATTAAATCTAATTTAATTATACCTTATTATGGATAATTCTATTACCATGTGATGATCCCGATGTTTGCCTGAGGTTCTGGATGTAGCCATGCAAGTGCCTGACCTCTACTGGTATCCACTCGGATTGGATCTGGAGATCTTCTTCTTCTCAATCTCTCCTCCAAAAATTAGATCTGGATCTAATCTTAAAGGTCTTCAAAATGGCTTTTGAAGATCAGTCATTATCTCTTGCAACAGTGCTGCCTTCTTCCTTTCCTGTCGCTTTTCTCTTGCTCAAATCACACCAAACTTGTGCCCAAAAATTCTTAGACATGGATAGGAGAGAGAGGATCTGAAGATGGCATGGAGAGCGAGGGAGAGAAGCCTTATGGCATGGGCAAAGGGTAGAACCTCTCAATCCTAGGCACAGACAAGATTTATATAGACCCTGCTGCGCCATGCATCCCGACCAATCACGACTCTTTGTGCAATCAAATCTAAATCTGATTGGTGGGATGACATCATCTGATCAAATCAGATTAGAGTCCCTCACAAATCTCCTTAGGTGGTGCCAAGACTGATCAAAGAGGACTCTTTGGTGCCACCCAAGTTAAAAGCATGAAGCAACTGGAGTCCCATCTGTATGGGACTCCAGGCATGATCCTCATGGGGCACATGCCTCCCTAGGCATGCACCCCTTCCCTTTCTACTTTTTAGCAGGGGGACAAAGCCCCATGTTCTCTCCTATAGGTGCATGAGACATGGACAAATGTTTAAGTGTCAAAGATCAACGTGTGACCAAAGTCAAAGGACAAGATTTAGCAGGTAACGAAAAATGATAGGTGTTCTCTCAAATTTATCTCATAAATTAAGACAATCCTTTTCTGACCTGGACAAGCTCCAGTCAGATCAAGTAATGGTTTCTGAGTGAGCTCAAACATATTTAGCTCAGTCGAGACAAGCTTTAATGATTGTTGAAGGAGAACATTAGGCTCAATCATGTGCTAGCATGATTTTCTTGAACCTAATTGAATCTTATTCAAATCAATTGAATTGGGTTAGTCCAATTGATGATATTCAGATCCAAATCCTTATTTGTGTGATCTGATTAAGTTCAATTCCATATGGTAATGGGATACGTCACAATCTCTATCATCAATATCATCGAAATACCTTCCAATGGATCAAAACTTTTTTGATTCAGACAACTAGTATGTCGATTATCCAAATCATTCTAATTGCTCCCAAAATTTACTAGTAACACCTAGCAGCATATGGTGGCAACCCATTAGAACTAAAAATGAACCTCTCGGTGCAATTATCTATGTGATTAAGTTCCTCTATATTGAGCCCTAATTGGATTAGGGTTAAGGTGATCTCATCAAACCCTAATTTCTGTCATATGAATTAATCATTCAATTCAAGTCCAATGTGAAAAATCTAATAGAAACTCTTTTTATTATTTCATTCTGCCATGGCCATGGACTTATGGACTTGATTCTCATGATTATCATAGGGCTGCCCCTCATCTACTGAGATAGATAGATCCCTTATTGGTGCAATCCAAATCCTACAATAAACTTGCTATAGCCAACATACACCTCAGGATTTCGAATGGCTAGGAGATCGAGTTATAGTATAGTCAAACTATAACACTCTCAAGGTGAACTGTCGATGCACATTAGTTCAAAGAACCAGACACACCACTACAGCTTCGAGCCAGTCATCGACAAGAAGGTAGACTTCCTCATGACAGCTCGAGGAGGTCACGCTCAGTGCCCTCATTCTCTAACGAGTATCTGTACTCTCGCTCCGATGTCTCTATACCATAGACTCAAGATTCATCTATCCTAAAGAAGTGATTGTACACCAACCTTTTGGATCAATTACCATCCTCATGATGATCCTACAGTCAGAAGCATTTTATGAGTTAATAATGAAAATTTATATCTTAAATTTTCAACTCTTGAAAATATGAACTATCATTACCATTAACTCAAAGAATATATCATAGACATTTTCAAATACACATTATAATAGAAAATAATCTATTTTATTATTTATAGTCAAAATTATAATTTTATCCTTAGATGTGTATTACAAGTGTCAGCCAATTCTGGCTTCTAGGGCACACATATCTAACAAACTTCCACTTGACCTAAAGTCAATTGGCTATAAATCTAAGTCCCATCTTCTCAAGGTGGATTTCAATCTTCTACTAGCCCAACGACTTTGTGAGTGGAACTACTACATTATATGTGGAGTCAACTCTCTTAACCTCGACATAACCTTTCTCGAGATAATCGCGGATGAGGTGATATCGCCGTTCGATGTGCTTGGATTTTGGTGAGACCTCAACTCCTTTGCAAGGACTATAGCACCATTATTGTCATAGTATAGAGAAATAGCATCTGATGGCATCACTTCGATCTCTGCAGTGAATTTTTTATACCAGAATGTCTCCTTCACAGCTTCTGATGCAGCGATATATTCTGCTTCCATGGTGGAATCTGCTATCATTGTCTACTTGAAACTCTTTCAACTGATAGCACCACCATTACACACAAACAGACTCCTAGATGTCGACTTTTGATCATTTATATCGGATATAAAATCTGAGTCTGTATATCCCTGGACTTGGAGTTCTCCATTACCAAAAACTAACAATATATCCTTAGTTCTTCTTAAGTACTTAAGGATACATTTTACAGAAGTCCAGTGTTCTTCACCTGGATTCGATTGATATCTGCTCGTGACACTCATAGCATTGGCAATATCAGATCGTGTACATAACATGGCATACATGAGGCTCCCTATTGCTGAAGTATAAGGGATCTTGCTCATGCGTTCAATCTCCTCTGGTGTGTTGGGACACATTTTTTTGGAGAGATGAATGCCATGTTTGAAGGGTACTAATCCCCTCTTGGAGTTTTCCATGCTAAATCTCTTTAACACTTTTTCTATGTACATCTTCTGTGAAAGACCTAGCATCCTATTCGGTCTATCTCTATAGACTTTGATTTCTAGAATGAAGGATGCTTCACCTAGGTCTTTCATGGAGAATTCTTTAGATAACAACATTTTAATTATGGTTAACATGGGAATATCATTCCCAATAAGGAGGATATCATCCACGTATAGTACGAGAAAGATAATAGTGCTCCCACTGATCTTTTTAAAAATACATGGTTCCTCCTCATTTTTGATAAAATCAAATAATTTGATCACATCATTAAAATGAGTATTCCAACTCTAAGATGCTTGCTTAAGTCCATATATGGACCTTCGCAGCTTGCATACTTTGTGATCAGCATCACTGGATGTGAAATCTAGCGGCTATTACATATAGATATCTTCCTTAAGGTATCCATTTATGATTGCTGTTTTTACGTCCATTTGCCATATTTCATAATTGAAATAGGCTGCAACAGCAAGCAATGTGCGGATGGATTTTAGTATAGCTATTGGCAAAAAGGTATCCTGATAGTCAATGCCTTCATGCTGGCTATAACCTTTTGCCACTAATCTAGCTTTGAATGTCTCTACATTCCCATCTACACCAATCTTTCTCTTGTAGATCCATTCACAGCCAATAGATACTATACCTTCTGGTGGATCTACCAAGGTCCAGACTTAGTTCATCGAGTCTATTTCTAACTTCATTGCCTCTAACAATTTCTCAGAGTTGATATCCGATATCGCCTCATCATAGGTTTTGGGATCACCATGAACCTCATTACCTACGAGGAATATTTTCTCTACTTTCTCTGAAATAATACCTAAGTACCTTTCAGGGAGATGAAAACTATTTTTGATCTATGAGGTGGAGGAGGTAGTGATTGTATTGGCTCAACCTAATTTAGTTCCATGGGGTCCTTAGCTCGTTGCTCTTGGTAGACTTTCTCCTCTAGCTTGATTTGCTTTCCAATGCCGCTATCTTGAATAAACTATTTTTCAAAAAAATAACATACTGACTCAAAATCACATTATGATCTTCTAAAATATAGAAATAATATTCTAATGACTCTTTAGGATATCCTAATGACTCTTTAGGATATCCTATGAATCGAGCTCTAAAGGACCTATAGTCTAACTTGTCCGCTTTTTATCTTTTGATATGAACCGGACAACTCCAAATTTTGAGATGACTCAGACTTGGTTTCTTACCATGCCATATCTCATACGATGTGGTAGGAATGGTTTTAGAGGAAACCCTATTCAGTAAATATATTGCAATTAATAGATTATGTCCCCAAAGAAAATCAGAAAGGTCTGTGAAGCTCATCATGGATCGGACCATATCTAATAGGGTTCGATTTCTTCGTTCTAAAATTTTGTTGAGTTGAGGTGTTCTAGATGGATTCCATTAAGAGACTATGCCATTTTGCTTGAGATAGTCCAAAAATTCTCGACTAAGGTATTCACCTCCTCAATTTGATCGAAGAACCTTAATGGATTTTTCAGTTTGCTTTTCAACTTCATGTCTAAATTTCTTAAAATTTTTAAAAGCTTTAGACTTATGTCTCATAAGATACACGTACCCATACCGAGATAAATATCGGTAAAGGTTATGAAGTAATCAAAGTTGCCTCTAGCTGGCACGTCAAATAGGCCGCACACATCAGTATGTACTAGGGCAAGTAGATCCATGGCCCTTTCCCCATGTCCCACAAAAAGGAGCTTAGTCATTTTGCTATGAAGACATGATTCACAAATTGGATATGACTCGAAAGTCAACAGACTCAATAGTCCGATTTTCTCTAATTTGTTAATCCTATCTTCTGCTATATGACCTAGCCTTAGGTGCCATAGATACCTATCATTTGGACTATCCCTGGGTCATTTTATGGCATTCATATTTTGCTCGATATTAAAGATAGATACATCAATATGTAATTGATAGAGACCGTTAATGAGGAAACCACTTGCAATTTTATTTTTTTCATAAAGAATATTACAATGGTCCTTAAGAAAACTAATTACATAGCCTTCTTGTGCTAAATATGAAATAGAAATCAAATTTCTGCTTGCGGCAGGCACATAATAATAATCCTTAAGTACTAAATCTAAGCCAGATGTTAGTCAAAGAGACTAGGTTCCCACGACCACAGCAGCAACATTTACTTCATTTTCGATGCATAGGATTATCTCACCATCCCTCAGCCTCCTGCTATCCTCAAGACCCTACATGGAAGTGCACAAATGAGCACTAGAACTAGAGTCAAGCACCCAACTAAATGGAGAAGAAATCATAAGGTTAGATTCAATAACGAGCATACCTCCAAAAGGACCTATCTCCTTCTTATTCTTCAGGATGGCCAGGTATGTAGGGTAGTTTCGCTTTCAGTGATCGTCAATATTATAATAAAAATACTTTTCTTTATCAGCAGCCTTCTTCTTCAGCTCTGCCATTTTTTTCTTTCCACCTTTCACCTTTTTCCTTTTCATAGACTTCTTCTCAAAAGACTTTTTCTTGGAAGAAGTTCATTTCATAGCAAGTACTGAGCCTTTAGAATCTTTCAATGAAAGCTCAGCAGTAACCAGCATATTCATAAGTTCGGCTAGAATATTCTAAAGTTTATGCATATGGTAGTTCATGATGAACTACCCATATGCATCAGTCAAGGATTGCAGAATTATATCATTCTGTAGATCCTTGTCTAACTTCACTCCGAGCTTCTCAAGCTCTTCCAAGTTCTTGATCATCATTAGATAATGATCTTGAACTGATTGTCCATCATGCATTTTAGTCTTAAACAGTCATTTAGTGATCTGATATTTGGCTGCACGACTCTGTTCACCAAACAACTCTTGCAAGTGAGCCAACATTTGACGGACAGTCTTGATATCTTCATATTGATGCTAAAGCTCATCAGACATTAAGTCCAACATGTAGTATCTAACCTTGTTATCTTCATCCATCCATTTATCAAGAGACACTCTCTGTTTAGCGGATGGATGGATTGGTAAGGTAGGGGGATCCTGATCCAATACATGAGTTAACTTTTTGGAATCCAAAATGATTTTAATGTTTCAAAGCCAATCCTTATAATTGGGTCCAGTCAATCTATGGGTGTCCAGGATACGAGCTAGTGGGTTGGATGTAGACATTTTTCTTTTTTCTATAGAGAGTCAAAGTTTCTAGTTAGATTTTATAATTAAGACTTGATCAATTTGTTTAGGAATTTGATTTTTAAATAAATTAGCTTCCACTATTTTCTTCAGATCCCTACAATTCCTCTATAGAGATGTAAAAATCTTCACGATTAATGATTTTTAGTAGATGGTGTAGTTTCACCAACTGACTCATCACCTTACCTAATAGTTATTGATGATGGATTAGCCAATGAGTGAACAACTCTTGTCCAATGATTCTCTAATCATGGTGCACCCAAGCTTGGTCTCTAATTCATGAATCTCACCATGCCCAAAATATTGATCCACTCCTTAGTTAATTCAGCCCCACCATTGGCATAGATTAGATTCCTAATTGGATCTCTCACCATATTCAAAATATTGAGCCCAATCCATCCTCCAGTCCATAGCATCCAATGCCTAATAGATATGGTTGCATCTTTTCGGTGCAACTGAACCACTGTGATCAGCCAAGAATAATCAATTCCGAAAAAGGCTCGCATATCTACAATAGTGGAAGACCTTAGACTTAACCTTTTCTTAGGAAGATTTGATTTAGATCTCTTTAAACTTGACTTGACATAGTCATAACCATTATGACTAACCTAGTGGCATGGGTTAGCTCAGATTATTAGCCACCTTAGATCAGGACTGAGCCGACAAATATGGCCAAGTAAGTAAAACTGGTGGAAGGGATATGCCATTAACTCGATAAGAACACATTCGAGTCGAGTAGCTCCCAATTAAAAATCAGTCGATTGTATCTGTCGAACTTACCTTAGACACCAAATTATTAAGCCAGAACCAATTGAATTAGCCTACAATCCAGACTCTAACCATTGAGCCTAATTAGATCTTGACTTGATCAATCACTTATGTGACTCGATCTTAATCCAGACTTAATTCTATTAGGCTGGTCAATTTAAGCACTCTTGATCCTATCTAACCGACTCTTAATTCGATTTGATCAACCGCTAGACCTAATTGAGCTACCCAAGCCTGAACCCAATTTTATGAATATATCTTAGATCTAAAAATTCTCAATTTAGATCTAATATATTTCATAATCTTAATTCTTAATTAAGTTTAGGGTTCATAAATAAAATATATAAATAAAATTCTAGGGTTTCATAATTTAGAATTTTGCAGAAAATAAGTTTTAATTTTTTTATTAAGGATGAACGTGCAGCACCTCTGTACATCATAAGAACATCCCATCAAATAAAAGGAGAGGGTCTTTAAACCCTTCTTTATTCTTATGATCAGATGGCCAAGGGGAACGTCTTAATCAGAAACATGATGAATCTACAAAACTAGTTAGATCTACATCATATATCATATATAAAAATTAATCTAACTTACAAATATATTTTGCATACATCTTATGTATCATATCATGCATATTTTAGATCTAATTTATCTCATAATCATCTAAAAAATAAAACTTAAATTTGATCATATCAAATTAAATTTATTCAAGATAACTTTATAGATCTATTTTACAACTAGTCTAAACATGCATCAATCATATCTCATATGAATTAAATAAATTTATTTTTTTATTTTTTAGATCTAATTATAATATTTATAATATAAAAAAATAATAAATAAATAAATTTAAAAATTAATAACTTAATTAAATTAAAATTATGATGATGTTAGACTACATATAGAATAATTCTATTCCTAGTCTAGACATGCATCTCATACATCATAGATCTAAATTATTTAATTATAACTTTTTTATTTTAAATCTAATCATATCTCATGTGATATCTAAAATTATATAATTATTAGATAAAAAATATATTAAAATTAGATCTAATTAATTATGAAAACCTGGCTCTGATATCAGTTGAAGGAGAAAATCTATTTTTCGGATCAGGTTCGTTCAGATTTGATTGGATCAAGAGGAATATTGCAATTTTTTTTTCTTAGATCTAAATCAGATCTGAGACTTTTTAAATCTAATTTTATTAATATGATAAAATAAAATAAAATAAGTTAAATCTAATTTAATTATACCTTGTTATGGATAATCCTATTATCCTATGATGATCTCGATGTTTGTTCGAGATTCTGGATGTAGCCATGCAAGTGTCTGGCCTCTACCAGTATCTACTCGAGTAGGATCTAGAGATCTTCTCCTTCTCAATCTCTCCTCCAAAAATTAGATCTGGATCTAATCTTGAAGGTCTTTAAAATGGCTTTTGAAGATCAGTCGTTGTCTCTTGCAGCATGCTGCCTTCTTCCTTTCCTGTCGCCTTTCTCTTACTCGAATCACACCAAAGTTACGCCCAAAAATTCTTGGACGTGGATAGGAGAGAGAGGATCTAAAGGTGGAATGGAGAGGGAGAGAGAGAAGCCTTGTGGCATGGGCAAAGGGTAGAACCTCTCAATCCTAGGCGTAGACAGGGTTTATATAGACCCTACTGCGCCATGCAGTGCCACATCATCCCAACCAATCATGGCTCTTTATGCAATTAGATCTAAATTTGATTGATGGGATGACATCATCTGATCTAATCAGATTAGAGTCCCTCACAAATCTCCTTAGGTGGCACCAAGACTGGTCAAAGAGGACTCTTTGGCGTCACCTAAGTTGAAAGAAGGAAGCAACTGGAGTCCCATCTGTATGGGACTCTAGGCGTGATCCTCATAGGGAGCATGCCTCCCTAGGCATACGCCCCTTTTCTTTCTACATTTAGCAGGGGGACAAAGATCCATGTTCTCTCCTTTGGGTGTATGACACATGGGCAGATATCTAAGTGTCAAAGGTCAATGTTTGACTAAAGTCAAAGGACAAGATTTAGCAGGTAACGAAAAATGGCAGGTGTTGTCTCAAATTTATCTCATAAATTAAGATAACCCTTTTCTGATCTGGACAAGCTCCAGTCAGACCAAGTAATAGTTTCTGAGTGAGCTCAAACATATTTGGCTCAGTCAAGATAAGCTTTAATGATTGTTGAAGGAGAACATTAGGCTCAATCGTGTGCTAGCATGATTTCTTTGAACCTAATTGAATCTTATTCAAATCAATTGAATTGGGTTAGTCCAATTGATGATATCCAGATCCAAATCCTTATTTGTGTGATCCAGTTAGGTTCAGTTTCATATGGTAATGGGATACATTACGATCTCTATCATCGACATCATCGAAACACCTTTCGATGGATTGGAACTTTTTTTATTCAGACAACTAGTATGATCGATCATCCAAATCATTCTATTTGCTTCCAAAATCCATCAGTGACACCTAGCAGCATATGGTGGCAATCCATCAGAATTAAAAATAAAAATCTCAGTGCAGTTATCTGTATGATTAAGTTTCTTTATCTTGAGCCCTGATCGGATTGGGGTTAAGGTGATCTCATCAAATCCTAATTTTTGTCGTATGAATTAATCATTCGATTCAAGTCCAATATGAAAAACCTAATAGAAACTCTTTCTATTATTTTATTCTGCCATGGCCATGGGCTAATGGACTTGATTCTCATGATTATCATAGGGTTGTCCCTCATCTACCGAGGTAGATAGATCCCTTATTGGTGCAATCCAATTCCTACAATGAACATGCTATAGCCAACATATACCTCAAGATTTTGAGTGGCTAGGAGATCGAGTTATGGTATAGTCAAACTATAACACCCTTAAGATGAATTGCCGATGCACCTCAGGTCAAAGAACCAAACACACCATTGCAACTTCGAGCCAGTCATCGACGAGAAAGTAGACTTTCTCATGATTGCTCGAGGTGGTCACACACAATGCCCTCGTTCTCTAACGAGTACCTATACTCTCGCTCCAGTGTCTCTACACCATAGACTCAAGACTCATCTATCCTAAAGAAGCGATCATACACCAACCTTTCGGATCAATCACCATCCTTATGATGATCCTACGGTCGATGCATTTTATGAGTTAATAACGAAAATTCATGTCTTAAATTTTCAACTCTTAAAAATATGAACTATCATTATCATTAACTCAAGGGATGTATCACAGATACTTTCAAATACACATTATGATAGAAAATAACCTATTTTATTATTTATAGTCAAAGTTATAATTTTGTCCTTAGATGTATATTATAAGTGTCAGCCAATTCTGGCTTCTAGGAAACACATATCTAATATATATAACTTTCATATCATCATATAATCTTTGTAACTCTAAATTAGCTTTAGAATTTTAAAAATCCAATTCACCCTCCCTCTTGGATTGCATAGCTTGGCAACAAGCCCTCGTCCGATCCTTAAGTTATGGGCAATCCTTGACTTGATGCCCCAACTCATTGCATCTGTAGCATCTGATCTTGCTTTAGTCCCTCATCTTGGTCCTGGATCATCCTTCTTGCGATTCTCTCCGCTTCATCTACTGCCTGTTGCTCCTCCAAAAACTGTCAAAGCTGAGCTGCCAGCATCTAAGCTTGAAGCTGGGTTCTCCTTCCTAAGAATCGCATTCTGGAGTATCGCTGCAGTGACCTCGTCCATCTTGATGGTACTCTTTCCTACTAGAAGAGCAGTCACCAAGGACTCATATGAAGGAAGAAGCGACACTAGCAAGA